>VOMN01076217.1:0-27400 GCA_014899125.1 Orchestia grillus
AGCATTAAACGTTGGCATCGTACGACGCTGCTCCTGTCGACTCATTCTCAACCGACGTAGTCTCATGCCCTCCCCAGGAAGCTTTCGCTTAACTCAGCGAGAGAATATTTGTTCCTGGGCTGCTCGATTCTTGGCTTTGCTCAGAGCCAACGACGATGGCCAGCAACTTTAGTCCGACAAAGTTGAAATACTGAGCAACATAGCACTTTAAATGTCTTATAATTACGGAGATGAGGAGTGGTGTGGAGAATGTGGTGCTTAAGCGTTATTTTCAAAGGAAAACACATCGTGGTTCCACAAAAATCTGTAAGTTGTGGGCTTCATGGCGTACTGGTTAGCGTGATGGCCTCGTAAGCGGGACGTTCAGGGTTCGAATCCCGGCTCAGGCAAGGTATTTCANTGTAAGTCATTGAAAACTCAACGGTAAAATGTGTTGGAATTAATTAAGGTTCTTTGCGCAGCTGGGTGTGGAACCCGGGTGTCCTCTGTTGAGAATGGAGTGCGCCACCACTGCGCCACAGAGCCCCCTAAACAAACATTGCCTAATACTTTCTCATTAATATTCTGCTCAAGACCACACTTTGACATCTACAAAGTTTTCACTTCTCGTAGAAAGCAAGAGATGTAATAATAATATACTTGGCCAACCTATGTAAAAATGAGTCAATACATCTAAAAAATATTTCTCTGTGATTTCTAACATTTATCTGCTTCTATTACTATATTTTTCAGAACTTTTTCACGTTAGTTAGCTTATCCATTCTTCATGACAAATCTCTTTATTAACAGATACTGAAAATAGCATCGAACCGTTTGCAAACTGAGCCCATCAGACGATTTTTTTTAACAATTCATTTTTCGATCTGGTTCTCCCAACTATTTTAAAGCAAAATTCTGTCTCCCTGTAAATAATTTTTCATTACGAATGATATGTCCCGAATTGCAAACTATATTTACAAATCCCAACCTCACCTTCCTCGAATGAGGAAACTCTAAAGTGCGACCCCCTCGCATGAGGGAGTCACTCGCTGTTCGTGCGTCGAAGATGAGGTCGCCCTGCAGTACCGAGATGGACTGGAGCGGCCGCCTGGAGTTGATCACAACAGCTCCACCAGATCAGAACAAACGATGCAACTTCCTCAGCTTCAAGTCCAGTGATAAGAGCGTCCAGTGCCCACCTATCCTCAATTCAACTGCACCGTTATACATCGCGAACTGAGTTGTCATGAATCAATAGAAAATTTGTTTCTGTTCCTGTTTCTCAGAAAAAAAATTTACCAGAAGCTCACGATTGGAAAATATTACAAAATTCACTCGTATTCAAAAAATTGTAAGGAGTCCCGTAAAGTATACCAAAAATACGGAGCACACTAACCACATAGTACTACCCCAGTTTTGTTGATTTTTTAAGTGTTTATTAAATATCGTGTTATTTGTTTTCAATGCTTTTAACAAGTGACATCTACATACGTAATTGTTCGTTACTTTGGTACGTAACGGTGTAGCATTTAACAAATACTATGATCAATCATAGTAGAATCACTCAATTTTGCTGCATCTATTCAACTTTCTGATCGTTTTATTATGGATAAATACTGAATTTTTTCATTGAAGTTATAATTTCTTCCACATGCTTAATTAATAATTTGTTTCTAATTTTTTAAAGCAATACAAATTGCGTTTTTAACGATTTGGTTACAGGTAGGGGGCTTTAAAAAATGTCAAATTTTGAAATACCGTTGATGACAAAAGTAAATCAGTGACCTAAACATTTCGCTACCTGCTCGTGTCCCCATCACATCAGAGCGTGATGCAGTACAAAAGCAGGAAAAACTTTCGTGTTTGGACTAATGGTTCAGCCAAAATATACCACTAAAGAAAGGTTTTAATGATCCTTTAATCATTATAAATTCGATCCTAATTCATAAACACGTGCGCCATCACGTTTATTTCGTAGACATAGACTAACACGGGCACGCTGCTTTGCAACGTTTGATGCCGCATGTGATTTTTTAAATGCTTCATGTAAATTTTGTGGAACATTAGTGCACTTTCACCAATACTGTGCTACATAAATGCATTATTTGACCAATACAGCACTACATAAGTGCAGTACTTGACGTATAATTTTTTACCAGACTGTGATCTATGGTCGACTGTCTTTATAGGAGCTTTGATCAACAAATATTTCTCTATCCCTCTCTTGAGGAGAACATTAAAGAACTCTGAGGAAACCTTAGGGCTGAGGAGACTAGCAGCTGAAAACAAACGGGAACATTCGGTCAACACTGAGACTGGAGCAAAATCGACCAAGTAAATGAAACTCCAAAGTAACTTCCTGTAACTCCTACTTGATTAAAGCTCTATAGGAATAGTTGGCCGCCAAAAAAATTGTAGAGGTCCCACAGGAAATGCACGGTAGTATCCGTTGTGCTTTGTATGAAGCGATTTACTGCTTAATTGTCGGTTAAATAGATGGTTTACGCGACGTTTGTGCGCATTTTTCCCCCTCTTTCTGCTAAATTATTACTTCTAATTTATACTTTAAATTTTCCTATCATGATCCTTTATATACATTATTGAAACGAAATAAATTTGTACATTTTAAAAGTACTCGAAAATTTTCCATGACACGGTGCGATCGTATTTACTTGTTTGTTACAACCTTGCGTTTGTTTGTTAATAGGAAAATTACATACTAAATCTCATTAGACTGAAAATAGATACACATGGCAACAGCAATCTGAAACATCCCCTTTCTATCTTTCAGCTGCATGATATTTTAATAAAATAATATATGTTAATGAAAGCTAATCAACTGATAAAACATTATGCCTCACGTATTCAAGTTGTCCGATGGGGTTTTATGACAAGTAATACAACAATAAATCAATGTCACCAGTTTCTTTGTCTGGCTCCCTTGCACCCTCAGATCTACAACTAATGATAAAAATACATAGCATTCTATGACCTTGATAAATAAATTCTGCAGGATTAGTATTAATTTAATCTCCTATATTCGGTATGAACTGGCCTAGCTTTACTTCGATAATAAATTTTCGTGAACGACGTGTTGAAAAAAAAATCGAATTCACTTACATACCAGAAGCTACAAGTCCTTCTATTAGACTCTGAAAGTCATTCGGAATGATATCGTGCAAGGAAAGTAGGACTGATTGCAAACGAAGGGATTAATTTTTTAATTTAATTAGCAGAGTAAGAGATATTTAAATTGACGGCGCTTTAGTTAAATTTAGGAAATTCGGTGATGATAGAAGTTATCCTCTCATAGCCTGTGATACAAAACTACAAAAGCTCTATTTAATATACGACTTTTACGACTGTTGTCACTGAATTGAGTAAGCGGATGGGTGGTACAGACGGTCGTGTGTGTCTTCTGTGCCTGCAATATATTTTCTCGTATGCAAACGACAGTGTAAGAAACGCGTGAAAAGCCTAAACTTTGCTCAATCTTAGAAGGTAAAAAAACTGAAGTCCAAAGTTAGTACAAACAGGGTTATGAAATCGACGTAGTTAATGGAATCCTTTTGCAAAATGAGATAGCAATTCTGTAGGTTTTAATAATCATAAAATGGAGCTTTTTTGGTCGAAGGTTAAACGCAGGTAACGAAAATAAATTTATTTGTTTTAAAAATTATGAATTACTTATAAACTTGACCCATTTTCCTTTTTATTTAAATTACGTTTGTCATCTAGATTATTGGTATATTAAAAAAACTTTGAACGTTTAATTTTCATTCCCAAAAGAGATATCAACTATATTTCAACATTATCAACGTAAACATTAAATTTTAAGGACCAGTGAAACGGGGTTCCCGGTTTCAAGGCCCTAATAAGTTATTTAATTATGATAATTCTTCGCTCAAACCTTTTTTTTGGGTATGAAGTGTATGGTCATTAATGCATGGCACTTTAATCTGCAAATTGTAAGAGTTTAATCTGTTCGTTTCCAGGCTTCAAAATTATTCTTAAATTTTAAGCGTTGACGCCCCGTTTAGTTCATTGAAAAGTCGAACTAAACAGCTAAAGTCGTTGATGTTTTCCAATAATTTCCCTCAGCAATTCCCGGTTCCATTACTGTACCTGAGGCACGCACCGCCCAGATGGGCCTCTACCGTGTCGAGATCGAAAATAGGAATTTGCTACTTCCCTACGTGCAGCCAGCTGGGCATCTTCTTGCGAGGGAAGTTTAGGGCAATTTTCAGACTATCAGTACACTCTCTCTCCATTGAGAAGTTTTTGTTACTAAAATAATTTTGACTGCATTTACTCGCACAATTAGTTTGTGAATAAGAACGATATTACAAAGCGAGATGCGTGCTTTTTTAAAAAAGTACCAATAATAATCGTACAGCAATATTTAAATTTGCTGACTGCATTTTTTACTAGTTATATCACACTGCAACATTTAGGACGTTATCAAAGAGCCGATATGCATAATTTTTCGGAAAGTACAACGAATATTACTACAATATTACGGCAAAAGAAAACAGTTCAGTATCTGTGACGATAAGTTCGTTGGGCTTTGTGCACAAGAAATGTTTTTTCTATAAAATCGATTGGCTAATGCTAATGTGTTGCAGTTGCATGTTTTCTGATTAATATGTCAGTATAACAATTCTAATTCAATTTTACAAACAATTCTCCAGTTGTTCTGAAAATGGTTTAATCGCCATTTAAAATCTAATGACGTTCATGATAAAAATGATTATTCATGCCTCGAGACCCCAGCAAATTTAAACTAAAACACGTAATATTATCAGTCATACCACACGGACAATAAAATAACCCAAATTATTCAAGCACAGTCCGGGAATAGGAATAGGGATCCGTTGCGATGATAATCGAATGAATACTAGCGTACAAAGGATAGGCGAGAAAAAATTCCTTTTTTCAAATACTTATAACTCCTTTGATAATGGCCGTAGAAATTCCTATATGATTTCATTTTCCTGGCCATTCAATGTACTTTCACCAGATTACACCATTTTGCATTTATAAGAATAGTTCACGTACTGATGAACGATAAGTGAGAGTCGTTTTTTGTCCATTTCTCGAGGACAATTCTGAAGACATATCCAATGTTATTAATTAATAAAAGTAGTACATGTCTAGCATACAAAAAGAAAAATGAAGATTTTTGTTTTTTACTTAAACACAAGAACATACTGTTTTTATTATAAACAATAACCACCGTTCTATCATAGGTAATTTAGACGTCGAACTCTTTTTCCTAGGATTTATCTTCTAATAGTTTCTGGATGCTCTCTAAGTTCATCAACATTTGAATGATCCGATAAAGCAATTCTTCCAGATCCGATGTACATGTTTTATGAACATTATTATTGAGATGACAATGTTACAGTACTATCATGATACAGTTATATTGAGATTCTAAAAAATTGAAGCTGTTCTTTTTAGTGCATTTAGAAATCCCCTCACTCAATGGCGAAAGAAATGACTCTCACTTATCGTTCATCTGTTCGTGAACTATCCCTATAAATGCAAAATGGTTCATTCTGATGAAAGTACATTGGATGTTAATAAAAATGAAATCATTTAAAAGTTTCAACGGCGTTTAGTTACGTAGTTACAAGCAATAGAAAAAAAAAGTTTATTTGTGGCTCACCCAGTAAATGCATGAAGATACATGACCCAGGCTGTGTAAACGCGCATGTAGACCATAGAAAGACACGCAGGTTAGAACAAGGCGAACTAAATGAAATATAGTACGCTAGATGTACTCAGATATTTAGTTTCCTTTGGGAAAACGTATGTTCCGTAGATAGTTCTCTTTCTCTACATGGGAAAAATCCACGGAACATGTTCCGAAGGATCGGCGATGCAGAAAAGCGTTCTCTCCTAACAAGGAAACTTTGAGCCCCGCACGACCCTCTCGAAGTAATGCGTCGAGGGGAAAGTTTCTTTAGTACAACTCTTGTCTGTTCACAAAGCTGCGTCAAAGCAGGACCTGGGAATTTTATGTCCCGTCATGAAATAGTATCACACAACTTTGACTTCCGTGAGTACAAGTTCAAAGAAAAGTTCTCTGGAGAATGGAAAAAAATTACGTGTACAAAGGGTTTTCTTAGACTCATTACATGAAGGAGAAATTGACTCTTTTATGATCCACTATTCAAGACTCTTTTCTGACTCTCCTTTCTCTTAATTAGGGCTCGCTTCCTGTAAAAACTAATACTTGAAACTCTATTTTAATCATTCCGGCAGAGAAACGCCTACAAGATTATTCTATCTTAAAAAAACAGAACTGAAGAACAAAACAGAGTTTTTCTGACTGAAATATCAAAAATTTGCAGCTCAACAGCAATTGATAGTCGCAGGTTCATTATCAATATCCTGCTAATTTATAAAAAACATGTAATTCCATGGGACTTACAGTATGTACTAAGCTTGAGGATTTGAGTTTAAAAATAAAACATAGCAAAACCTTGCCCATGAAGCATAACATTTTGCATTCAGTAATTTTCGTATGAGTAAACAATTTTATACGCCATTTTTTGTTCACCTCAATTAAATTTTTGAATATTTGGAGCAGTTTTAGTATTTGAACATCAAATATGTTATTCTAATCTGGAATAAACGAAGGTACGGTTGATTGAGGCTATATGGTAAGACACATGAATTCAATGTAAATACTCGCGTGCATAAATTCAAAACGAAGTGACGCCCAAAAAATATCATGGGCTGTTTAAAATAATCAGCTCAATTTGCAAATTCAGAATAAAAAATGTTGCACTATCATGCCTGCACGCATTGTTTACAGAGTTTTGGAGAAACTCAGCTCTATGGAGACAATTAAAAGCAGAATTTGTTCCTCGTCGGCATAATATTGAGCGTGCACGTCTAATATTTTACCCCAAATGGAACAATGACAATGAAATCCCTCACCGACTCGCTTTTAAATCTCCGTTCAATTCGCTCCCCTTTTAGGGCGAGACTTGCTAATGAGACCTGTACCTCCAACGATTCACTGCAAAGAGAATTCATTTCGCAAATCTGCATTTCAGGATTATTCACTATTACGGACACGAACGGCGTCGTTTTTTTCTGCGTACGACAATGACTAAGGTGAAGTTTTTCATGAAGGAAAATGTTCAAATGGTGATATTAACGAAAATTTATGTTCGAGCGGAGAATGAAGCTTTATTAAAGAAGAGGAAATTGTGTAAACAATTGCAGACACTGGCAAGATTTAAGTGATACCCAATTGTGAAGTGATACCCAATTAGTGGAAAAAAAGGAAAGCGAACAAAGTTTCCAACCCCGAAATCTAAGCTACTTTTGGTGATATATCCATTCAATGAAATGAAAGTTTACGACAAAGCAATCAGTTATACGCAGTTCCTTTATTCAAATTTATGAATCAAGGATCCAGATATGAACCATGAGAAAAAAAATTCCTAAAAACTTTTTCTATAACACATTCAGTACGAAAATCAACGAAAGTAAGGTCTGTGTGACTGTAATACATTGAATAATTATTCATTTTCAGGATAATAGATAAGGTTAAACGATGACCATAAAACCAAAGCGCACTGGCTATCACCTGACGCCTTGAGACGCAGGTAGTCCAGGGCTTCGTGAGGCTGAGCAAGTCTGTAAGTCTGTGTGTCCAGTAAGTCTGTGGTAGTTTCCATTATAATGAGCGCCCCATATTCTATTTCATTTTGGAAATCATCAAGAATGTATCAATGATTGTATGCTGGTGCAACATACGTACATTTATACAAGGGGAACAGAACATTTTAGTTTTTGCATTACTTTAAAACTATTTAACAGCATAGAAAAGGTACGAGGCTATGATAGGGATTTTATGTTTGAAAGTACAAGATGTAAAAAATTTTTACTTCGACTGAGACTCTTAAGCTCACTGGCGAATTACGCAGTTCAACAATGTCAAACTTTCTACAAACTTTACAGTATATACAGAAAATATTCTATGCAAGCTAGGTACTATTGCAAAAAAGTAAGTTGTTCAAGACCTGCTAAACTTCCATATGATCTTCGACAGCGAGCAATAAGTTTTTGAAACTTTTTATATGACTCGAGTAAAGGAGCACGCGAGCCTCTGCAAAGGCTTGCGCCAAAGTTTTCTTCGCATTAGACTCATTTAAAATAAGTGGACCCATAAGTTTGTGAACACAAAAGTCACATCGTCTGATGCTCTCGAAGAGGTATGAACAGAAATGTCAAGGAGCGTGATGAACATTTTAATGGTCTTGAGGAAAGTATGATAAGCGAATGGAGAGAGATACTTGTTATATTTCCAATTCTTATTACGCTAAATTTGAAAATAAGACTAAAAATGTTGAAGGAGGACCCATATCTCAATAACACTAACTTAATTAATTTTTCTATGGATAGAGAGCCTAATCTAATTATAAGATTGAAAAATCCAAGATGAACAAGAAGTCGGAGTATTAAAGGGGAAATATTAATCGCCAAATTAAAATCTAGGATTTTAATCAATAGCATAAAAGAATATCTAACATAGCTTACATTCAATATTCACACGTAATAAACATAAACAACGCAAGGAAAATCGCATGGTATGTATTCTTAGTCACCTAATTATGTTTATTACAAATAAAATGACTTTGATGGCTTATTATTACGGCTAATCGATGTTATGTCCTCTGAGTCTGACGGAGTTCCTAAGACGTGTGGACAGTGGTTTTTCTAATTACCGCCCACAATCAGCGGAAGTAAGCCAAAAGTCACTTAATCATGTGCTCGTTTTTTCTCTTCCAGCAGTCCTTTTCATTTTCACTTCTATATTTTCTTCCCTATTGTGTAGCTTTCAACAACAATTCCAAACAAATTTAAAAGTGCGATATTATTTCCCCAACTCTACCGTCACTCTTCCCAGTCGTACCGACCGACAGCTCGGTCTCCATCGTGTCGAGTCCTGTATTGATACGCGAATGAAAGCTCTCTATAACGGCATATTTATTGGCGATAATGTAGCTTTTATATTGTTTATATTGTTGGGCATTTGCACTCTGTTTGTACTCATATTGGTTTTTAGTGTTGTCAAAGCAAAGCGAAATTCTTACCTTACAATCTTCATGCCCGGAATACATGGTATTTGTGATAAACCTTCCAGGAGAAGTGAAATGTTTTCTTCTGCGCATTGGGCTGTTGCTCCTGCCTCGAAGAAGCATCATGAAAAACTTTTGAGATCTTATGCTAAATACGCCCCGCGAGGATAATAATGTTTTTTGTATGAGTTTTTAATGAGAAGATTAAGTCAATATACAAAATTTAATTCGATCAAGCTTCTCTTTACAAGGACAGGTGTGGAACACCTATTTTTTACTCAGGTTTCGAAGGCCATGAATAGGTTGGTAAAATAATTTGGAAACCTGAGGTCTTCCAGTTTATCTCCTAAGGCGCAATTTTCCAAAACAAAGGCACTGGGAATAGTTTCACAGAAATAGCTCTGAATTACGTCTGCTTTGATCACAAGAAATTCTTTGTTTTATGAGGAGATGAAAAATTTCATTAGAGCCTGAAATTACAACGGCAGAAAATATTGCTCGGTAGGTTCCACAGCGAAACTGTGGAATACGCGCTCTCTTTTACGAGACTTACGATAGAAGAAGAATTTGATGAATTTGTGTTTCAAAATCAACCATTATAAAACAAAATACAGAATATTTAAGACCTCGCCAGGCTATAAAGTTGATTTTCTGATTAAATGGAGCATTTCTTGCCTCGGATTTTTTTAATAAGGATTCAAAGCAACAAAATTTTGATTCAAATTGAGCCGTTGATTTACAACGCAATACTTGTTTAACGTTGATGTTTAATACCGACATTATTTTTCTACAAGATGAGACGCCAGCCAGTCTCTCAAGCTGCAGGGCATAACTTTCTTTGAATGGAATGTATTGCTAGTTTTTCTAAAACAACATCTGAAGAGCTTCTGAGGCATTTACTTGACGTAAATTGACGATGTAGTTGTAGTTCACAAATCATCAAAGTACTACCCTAAGCATTCCCACTGAACGGGATTAGAAAATCTTTAAAAACAGTGTGAGCACTCCCAAGTTGATGTAAAGGTTAAGATAATTTCGCTAATTCATATCTTCGGTAATCTTTTTCCTTGTGAAAAATTAGAGTTACATTTACATTGACGACGGAGCAAAAATTATTTTGCATTTAGCAAAAAATTCTAGAAAAGAACACGCAGACATATTTGAAAGGCTTCTACGCTCATAAAAACAACGTGAGAAACAATCATAAGCGGCATACACCGGGAAATTTCCAGATTTCAATGATAACGTTGACCGGAAGTGCGATAAGCGTTCAAATCCTCTTAATCCGTGTTGATGAACAATCAGTAATGAAGTTCAGCATTTTGCTGGTATATGGTAGAGATGTCAATACTGCTATGTTGTTTTGAATCTCGTTTCGAGTGAATCGCTGGCGCTATCTTACAATTTGAAGATGATGCAAAACTATAAATTTAAATGTACTCGATATTTGTCAACAATTACATCCATCAGTCGTTAGTTTAAAACTTTCAATGTTCATGGAGAACCCATTCAAGTGATATGAGCCCTGTATGTTCACGGACTCTTATCTTAAAAATTCAATTACTTTCTACAAAGAAGGTTAAACTTGAGGGTTAAACTTGATTATTAATAACCTGCAGACACACAACATGGGGCAACTCATTCCTCCGGCAACTTGGGGACTCATGTCTCACCTAAGAGAAATATTAGAGCTAGAAAGAACTAGAACTAGAACCAAAAAGAGAACAATAGAACAGACGCACATCACACCTAAGAGTAACATCAGAGCTAGAAAGAACTAGAACTAGAACCAGAAAGAGAACAATAGAACAGACTCGCATCACACCTACGAGTAATATTGGAGCTAGAAAGAACTAGAACTAGAACTAGAACCAGAAAGAGAACAATAGAACAGACTCGCATCCCACCTAAGAGAAACATTGGAGCTAGAAAGAACTAGAACTAGAACCAGAAAGAAAACAATAGAACAGATTCACATCTCACCTAGAAGAAACATTAGAACTATAAAGAACGTTTTAGTTCTCTATAGACTTCGTAATTTCTTCAACCGATCCCGTTTTGAATTGCACTGAACAGGTAAGGTAATTCCCAGCATAAAATTAAATGTATTCACCAGGTATCTTCATTGAATGTCATTCCAACAGCATTTCATTAGTTTTTATCTCTAGCTTTTTGGTTATTTTTATTTCTTTATTTGTGTGGCGTAGCCCGCAAATTCGTCTTCGAACAACTGTAAAAAATTACCAACCTTAACTTACCCGTTCAAAATATATTTTCAGAAAGTTTCACTGTTCACAAAAGTTTTCTCCATCGTTCGTCCTCCCTTAATTTACTTTAATTTTTAGCCACATGATGTCGTGCGGCTTTCTTTCCCAGCCTCGCTGCTATATTTCGAAAGACCAATGATACATAGTTCCCAAGTTTAATTTCTGTGCTTATTAACGGGACTCAAACTGTTTCGAACGCCAGAGAAATTTTCTGTTAGGGGCTGGCAATTATTTACAACTTTTCTAATCCGAGATATTTGCGAACTTTCTGACTGCTGCTCAGTCGCTGAGGTGATGCCAGTGTCGATGAAGTATCACATTTGGCCAAAGTTTAAAAAACAATTTAAACATTTTATGTGGAGAAAAATAGCGGAAAATGAGAGTGGGTGGTGGTAATTACATGGGGAGTGTAGAACGATACTTTTTAGTGATTTATTCGTTACAATGACATTTTTTCATATTAACGTGAAGGTTCTCCCAAAATTTTGGAATTATTTTATAGTGTTGGTGTCGATATCACTAAGTAAGTAATTTAAAAAATGTGATTGAAATATTTTAGTATATTTTATTCTGAAATTGTTTCTGAATGAAATACCAGATTGCTTAAAAGTCTTTCTCTCTGGAAGACTTCTTTTGAACTTCAGAAAACAAAACTGGAGTATCGGGTTTTCATTGAGCTCTAAAACGGAATTCCAAACATTCCCGTGGCGTTTGAAATTCTTAGCGGATTCTATTACCGAGACAAAGAAGAGAGAACTTGTGCTAACGAGCACTCGAAACAATGAAATGTCCTACCAGGCTAAGCGAAGAGATGAATTTTAATCTTATTCTCATCAAGAGAAAATACAGAAGCTTGTGTCATGATAAGCGAAAAATTGTTTCCTCGTTTTTGGCATCGGCTTAACTTGAAACTCGTTTATTTTTGTGAATTGTTTTAAGCTCATCGAGAGTAATTTTAAGTGGATAAAAAGTAAAAACATTAGACATTGTATGAACTTAGTTCTCAAATACGAGTAACGTCACAAATGGAAAATTTTGAAGAAAATAATCGTTTTTGTTATATTTCACTCAATATAGATAGAATTTTCGTTCTTGAACAACTCATGCTCGCTGAGAGTCTGTGATCAAAGTTTGTGCGTATCGGTAAAGGCACTTCACTAATTTGAGGTTCACCTAAATTTCGCGTCATCTCGACGCACGAGGCTCTGTTGAGGTTTCTGCACGTCTGCAGAGATCTCTCGCGCAAGTCGAACAACTCTTGACTTTGAGTAGCGAAATGATGGTTCCTCCCCCTCAGGACGAGGTTCGGTCCTCCCCATAATTCCCCTGATGAGTGGGGCCCCAAAATTTCCCTGCTGTTGAGTTCATGGAGCTGCATCTGTATGAAACTTTTTAAATATTATGAATACTAACACATCACATGTGTAGAGGAATCATTAAAAAAATAATGCGGTGCAAGTTTTTGTTGGCTTAAATAGAATTACTCCGAAAACTGATGGTAAGCTGACACTGATGTTGCACAGATAACATTAGTGTAGCAGTCTCATTTTAATTAACTTAGTATGCACGGTTAATTAGTATCAGGCTGACTCGAGTTTTCCCAACTACTGAATAATAGAGCAAAACTAAAACGTCGGAAACTTACATGAAGTAAACAATCTATCTTTATTAAATCTGACACATGAAAAACTTGCAGTGTCGAGAATGCAGCACTTTATTCACTGATGAGTGATCAGTTATCAATCAAAACGAGTCCAAAGATTTCATTGCCAAATGAAGGAGATGTCTAGCAATGATCTCGCTCCAATATTGATGAAAATAATCGCCTTCTACATCATTTTGAACTCGGGTGAATTTAGGAGTAAAAACTGACAAATTTTAATACGCTATTGTAACTTAACATTTTAAAAAGTTTCCTCTTTATTTTTTAACCAAGCTCTGCTTAATTATTAACCTTATCATATAGGCCTTCTAAAGTTGACTTCATAAATAGCATGTCCCCAAAGGCAGCTCCCTAACAGTTCCATCACTTGCAACTTTTGCGCAAAGAATGGACAGGAAATGAGAGTTTGCAGACAATCTTTACAGCCAACCCTGAGAGAAGAGAAAAATGCGAGGAAAAGAATAAAAAAGCTGTCCGAAATTGTGTAACAGCTGCAAGAACACAGCAGGAAATGTCTGAGAGACTTGTGGTAGGGAAATGTTTTCCCGCAAAAGCATGCATTTCCAGAACGAATGAGAGGGAGAAATTTCCGGTATAAAATACTCTGTCGAATGAAATTGCCAGCGATCGATTAGATGCTGAAAAAAGTTGGCCACATCTGCTGAAAATACTTCAAAAACATATTTCAGAGCAATTCTAACTTATCATAAGCACCAAGCTGAAATTGATATTTTACTCTCTCGATTCCCTTAACCGAAAATACCACAGGTCAGCAGTTACTGAGCAGACAATTTCTAACTTCTTCTTCTAGTCGTTCCTTCCCATATAAATAGAAATAAGACAAATTAGAGAGTCAAAAAAGATTGAATTCATCCCGTTGATGCAATAAATATCCAAGAAAGAGAGGTCTTTTTGATTGCACGAGTAAGCGTTGAAATAATCGACTGTTCTTGTAAGTTTATAATCAGATTTTGGTTTAATTCCATCCATACTTTGATCTGGAGTACCGGGACGTTGTTTTGTGTTCTCTCGTCGCGTGTGGGCATCACAAATGGACCCGAATCAAATGGATCAATGAATGAAAATTTGAATTGTCATTAACGTAAATTATTTCTTTGTAGGAAGGACTGACAAAATAATCTGCGTATAGTTAATTAGGCTACAGAAAATTAAGGGCCAGGTTTTTCAAAACTGACATGGTTTTACTTAATACAAAGTTAGGACAAATTATCCAGTGCATATTCTTACCTATTTTGCAAAAAATTCAGGTTCAGTTCAATAATGAAACATACATCGTTGCTACCTAAAAAGAATCAATATACGAGTACTATAAATCCTAAATACATTATCCTATACTATTAATATATTATGTTAGTAGGCAACAGTATAGATCTAGGTCTCAGCTGCATTGTTGGTGCTTACGTATTATCGGGAGGACCTTTAAAAAAACCGGAATTACCTAACCTAACCTAACCTAACCATTACATTTGTAATTCCGGAGGCCAGAACGTCGCAATTGCTTGCTATATAATTTCATTGGCTTCATATGATGAAATAATCATATCTTCTGAACATATTGACCAGTAATCTTTTTCTAGGGCAAATTTCATGTACAATTTAGGGTAAAAACACTTCATACCAGGATTTTTCGAGAAATTTGTTGGGCAAGAGCAACCACTGCATGGGGAATTCTCCCAAATTTCGGGTAAATGTTTGTATTCTTTGGGAATGAGGTCCTCCCGATAATACGTAAGGACCAAATTGTTTTTATTTACTTATAAAGTAATGACATGCGTAAGATTGAAAAAGATACTTAAATCTTTGTAGAAAATACCGTAGATTAAAAATATGAACAAGCTTGTCAGATATGTACTTCAACACTTTTGTTTAAACCATAGATTGATTATTATAGTAATAAACATGTATCAAGATAAATGGCACTTGATTAGAGGATTTTTTTAGCGAGCTGAATGAGAGTTTCAATCCAGTTTTGCTGTAATAGGTCTTGACGTTTTTGAAGAACTAAGGTGTCAATTTTACGATTTTCAAAACTGGAATTTAGAAACTTACCAAGGCATTAAGGTTACGTTTAAATTTTCAGGCACACATGCAGCGCATATTACTGTAAGATTACGTTATAACAATCAAATGGCAAAATTTAAGCGAACTAGTGGGTCTGAGGATTTCTGGGTGGCGAAGATTTTAACTTATGAAACTTTTTTGTGTATGTACTTGGTGGATGATTGCATGTTTTTTTCAACTATAATAGTAATCAATCTCCATGTGGGTAAAACAGTGTCCTTCGTAACGTTACTATGTAATTTTGATACGTTGATAACACTGATTCTCACAGTCGTCACTTGCGCTGTATTAATAATTTGGAATTTGGTGAAAACAACTATTCAAAAACATATTTTTGAAAACATATTTTTAAGCCCCTCAAGCAACGGAACTTTTTTGCTTGCAGAAAAACATCCTAGGGCTCTTTCGCAGTTCTTTTTCTTCCTCTTATCATTCTAAAAAGTTCTTAATCAAGTTGAGTAACATGAGCTCACATTTTTTTGTTTATTCATGACATTAGGGAAATTTCGTCCCCTAATTTTTGGCCTTATAAGTGCACCATCTAATTTTCTCCTTTTTTGTGTACCTTACGCTTAAGATTTTGCAAACTAGGTACTTGCAAATATACTCAAATTTCTCCCCCAACGAACCAGGTATGCTGTGGCAAAGGGTTAGGCTGTTCTCTGAACTACAATACTTAAAAATTTCTTCTCGCATTTGCCATAAATTAAATTTTATGGGTTTCAACCAATAAATTTTTTATCGTTTTAGTCTCACAATTAAATTTCCCATGTTCACCTTGATGAATTTAGGTCCCTGTTCTCCCAACGAGCCCTGGCTGAACTTTTACAGATTACTTTCACATTCAAATACACGGGGGTCTAATGTAATGCAGTGTCTGACTCCACTGAGAGCAGGATGATAATTTAAGAAAGAATTTCTAATAGTTCCAATAGTTCTTAAAGCGACGAACCTCTCATTTTTGGAATAGAGTTTTCATTTACATTGAGCGCAGGCTGCAGCGCGGAGTTAGGATTTGGGCCCTCGATGTTACGTGCCAGGTTATTTTCTTGGTAGCACCAGAAATCGTTATGATGACGAAGCTTTCATTGATCTCATGGTTTGTATGCTCTCGCTACACCTAAAGTCGAAAAAATCTAAAGCTTTAAAATCGGACGTTATGAAAAATATTGATAAATTTTCTCATGCATCATCACGGTTACATTTAGGCCCTTAAGAGTATGCTAACGACTAAATAACGTAGTTAAAATCTTAATCTTATTATTGAAATTCTAAAAGACATATTTTGAATAAAATCGCTTTGTAAAACTTCTCAGTTTCTCAATACGTTTTACAGTTTCTCAGTTTCTCAATATAACTCAAGCTATAGGGTAAACCCACGATATATCTTGCTCCTTAGTTTTATGCTAAACAAAACACGAGTAGATCAGTAATTTCTGCCTAGAACCGTGAAATATATTTTCACATTTGTAGAACGTTTCCTCACGGTATCAGCCTGGCGCACCAAGAGCTTTAATGCCGGTAAATGACTGCCCGTTTTTCATAAATACAACAGCGATGCACACCAGAGTGTAGCACCTGCACTCAGCCCGAGAGGGGCGCCGCTGTAGAGATGCAGGCTCCAAAGCTTCTAGTTATTAAGACGTAATCCATTCTGATCATCAAGTCACGAATTGCATTCCCTGTTTTTATAGGCAGCAAATGTTTTTATTTCATTTAATATGTATCATCGGCTTCGTTTTGAATAACAGTATGATTGAGAAATAATCTAGCTTATTAATTTTTTTAATTGCTTGTAGGGTGAGTGCTAACACATGTCAGTGATATCGAATTTCTTCTCATTTTCAAATGTCGCATTCGCCTTCTTTTAGAATTTGTAAATGAACTGCCAAGTTTCAGTGAATTTAAATCTTAGTCACATTATTTCGTGGATGTTTGGCTTTTTTTATGATAAACGGAGTAGAGCAATTTCATTATCAAGAGGCTCCAAATGTATGAAAAACATATAACATATTGTCGATTTTCTGATCCAAGTAGCCCAAAAGTTGGGAACCAGAATGGCTATGTTAGGACTCTCTCTCCAGGCATTTCAAAATATTAAAAATCATCATTTTATGTTACGAATTATTTTAAGTTATGAGTTGAATACAGCTAACATTTTTCGAAATACTTTGAGTTTTCAAAATAAAAGAAAGAAAGTAGTGCATAAGAAGCATGGCAATTGAAGGATTAAAAAAGTAAACACGAGTTTAAAAGAATTTGCGAATTATAAGTACGAATGAAGACGAGCTTCATTAAGTGCGCACGTGTGAGAGAAATGAAAAATGGTCAATTACGAACACTGCTGCTTAGCAGCTGTCCAGCGATTATTGCTCACGTCTTTGAACTAATACAAAAATAATTCAAACCTGTGTAAGTCTCAAATTTTGATTCAAATGCGGGAGGCACCTACAGAATCATAAGTACCATAAATACGATGATCTTTCAAGTGATGCTTCCAAAGTTTATCATCACACAAAGTTTCTAACAATTAACACTATTCGTTATTAAAGTTGGTTTTACGAACTCCAATGAATGCACAAAAAAAAATCAAGTGTAGTACATTTACTAGGGTAGAAAATTTTTCCTTCTTTCATTCAAAAATATTCCTAGCTGAGCATTCTACAGAACAACGTTTGACAGGCATTTGCGCAACCTCAATGCGAGAACTACAAGGAAAACATATTTTTTGGGGGACAATGCTTTTCAGTTCTCTACGTAGCAAACAGGCCGTAATATTTAGATCAGCAAAAGCAATTCGCAAAACGCTTACTTTCCACTCGTCGACGCAGTGTCCTCTTTTCATGCGAAACTACTGTTCCGCTTTTTCACGGCTATGAGTGCCTTACTAACCTGCACGATACAGGGCTAAAAAATTGACGGTAATTGTTTGCTTCTAAGAATCTTTTGCGTAAGATAAATTTCAAATCCGAAGAAAAATTGTTTAGAACTTTGTCATTTTTAGCAACTGCGATTGCAATTAAGCTGCCACTCAACAGATACTTGACAGTTTCTTGAGCAAAGATCAGCATTGATGCCGAAGTCTCAAATTGTAGACTGGATAATGGACGGTCGCACGAGAGCTCCCTTAGTCCCCTAATTAAAGCAAGGCTACAGAAGAGCCGCCGTAAAAATACTTTACGAGTCAAATAAGCAAGGACCTACAAATGATAAGAAATATATTGAACATGTTGCAAAGTTACCAGTCCTAACTTAAAGCGGGACCAAATTAAGCAAAAATTTCAGATAGAGAATGAAATGCTGAAAAAATTGTACATTTCCTTCACACGGAACACAATTCCGAGCAATCGTTGTGATGTAAAACTCATTCCACCGTGAATAGTTTTTCTTTCACTTGGATAAATATCTTATCGCAAGCACAGGAAATTTTACCTTACAATCATTTCTTTTTAGCGAGCTGTTTATCTTTGAAGAGCTATCGCACATTCTGTTAACAACGTAGTTTCAATGTTTGAGTTATCTTGAACAGCCCTTGGGACAAATGTCATGAATTTTGCACCATGAGAAGAAAATTTGTACACATTCACGATAGAGAGATACTTCCTTGAATTCCCTTTTTGCAATTTTGCTTCGTTCTCACATATAATGTTCCACGTGGAAGGAATGAAGACGTATCTTTGAACAGTTTATTTTCTCACGATATTTCTTTATATTCCGGTAGGCAAAAGTTGCGTGCTTCTCACAGAAATATATACATGCATAAAATGGTACATGCTTAATCCAATTCGGACAAAACATTCAAATCTCGGGGACAATTCAGTCATTAAATGCAGAACGTGATATTAGTCAGCTATACTCAATGATAATAAGACAGTTTTATGTACTTTTTTGTGTGCTTGACCATTTACATACCCAGTGCAGGAATGAGATAGGCGAAACATTGGTCCAGGTTGCGATTGGTATTCCTAATCAGTGGGACCATGTATATTCATACATGTCAGAGAAAGCAGTCCATAACAAAGGTATAGAAAATTACTCATTTCCCATGAGATTCACATACAATTTTGGTGGTATGGGGATGCTAGTTCTTCACAACTCACAAAATGTTGGTTTTTAGCTCAGGATTTATACTGCAACAATATACATTAGACTGAAGAAGGCAAGTCAATTCCATGGAATAAAACTTACCTTTAAGTCTATTTCAAACGTATTCTGTCTACAAAAAAATTCTGTAACAAAGACAACGAATTTTCTTCGGGTTATATTGCATGTCTCGCAACGATTTTTTTAGCCTGACTGGCTACATCTTTTGCTGGTCCCATTGATGGTGCGATTTTATGATTCCATGTATGGTAAAATTTTATGGTCCCGTTTATGATCCCATTTATGGTGCGGAACTAGGAACCAACAACTAAAAAGGCCTGCCAGGTCTTCCGTTTCGGGCAAATATTTGCATCATTATCAAACATATGTTATTGGCTGTTATTACAAGGACCACAAAACCTTTGTATGAAAATATAATGCAAATGAAAATTTAATTGCAGCAATAGAATAAACAATACGGTATAAATTAATACTGTTGAATTTGCACTGTTTGCATGGTGGCATTGGGTTATAAATTCAAATAATGATTAACGGGCATCCACAAATAATTGTTCGTTTTCTGAAATAATGACATTTAAATTAGTTTAAGTTCAAATTAAACTTCACATCATCAAAAGCTCCTTGAACATTTGTATGTAAAGAATTACGTTTAAAATATTCCTCTCAGCCTTCAGTTGAATTTAATTTTAAAGTATCAGATGAGAGAAAACATGTTCGAATTTCACTTTTTTATATTTCCGACTGCTACGTTCCAGTCGACATTCAAAGCACATTTTATATCGTTGGAATCATACTGTAAATATTTAAAATCATGTATTTTGGTATCGTTTCAAACTCGTTCAGTCAAAAAATTAGGCACAGCTATTTAAATTGTTCAATTTTCAATATTCTAAGCTAGTTTGTTTTAAAAGATCGTTCACTTACATTTATCTGTGCTTGAATGTCTTTTTACCCATATTCATGTGCTTTCAGGATGAGTCTTGGATTCTAATGCCTAGGTACCATTGATAACCCATGAAAAGAGGCCGCATAACTTCTTAATTTGAGATTTAAACACTTCAGGTCAGAAAAAAGAAGGGAATATAAATGACTGACAAAAACTACAATATTATAGAAGTGGAATCGATGTTAAATGTTGTGCTCCCAGCAGCTTGGCACGAAAGTTTTCATAGTCTTAACACCAAGAGTATTTCGTACTAAGTCTTCATAGTCAACTCTAGGGTATTTCATACTAACGAACGGGAGAAGCGATCGGTGTACGCCGACACTGAATATTTTTGAACAGAGTTTCGATAAAAATTGCAAATGAGATGAGAAGATGATCCAGGGAAAGGAGTCTGATCGTCGTAAAACTAGATTGTGCAGCGCTTGTTGTGCTGAGACTCCAACGCCGCCGACTGCAGCAGAGCCTGATGCTCTCAGCACGCCCTAATTTTAAAGATGGCGAGAGCTCTCCAGGATGTGGCACGGCTTAGATTTGTTCGCTTCTGGATTTTCCAAATTTTCTATGATAAAGCGCAGCCCTAAAATACGTATTCGAAGTCAGAAATTTTTGTCGTTTTTATTCGTTATTGAGAGCAGTAGTCTGGAGCAAGTTGAAGGTAACAGTTTCAGATAAATTATGGGATATACGTTGATTAAAATTTGGTGTTCTCACTTTTCATATCTGTGTTACTCGGATAAAAGATATACGAGCGTAATTTGTACAAAGGTATAAATAATCTTTATGCAAACCTCAAACATGAAATTATTTTACCTTTCTTTAAAGAATGAAAACATATTTTCTCTCTCAGTGAATAAAATATTAGAACTAACAATTGACTGCAAAGGTCAGATTTCATTCTGACATGATATAAGTCAGAAAACTTATATGTGTAGAAAATGTTCCCTACGCAAAATGAATGTCAAAAACATTTTCTAATTGTTCAACTTAGAAAAAATAAGGACCGCTTCATTATAAAAACGGTTAAATTGAAAAAAATGCCTATGATAGAAATTACTACCCACACAATTCATTCATTCTGCTGTAGAATTTATGCGTACTGGAGCCAGAGCGGAGGCCCTGCTCCGAATTTCGTCAATTGTTCGAACGCTGCAAATATGATAATTCGGATATGCATGTATTCGCATGTAATAAATGTTCCCTCCAAGCGCTTTTTTAAAACCTTGGGATTTTAGGAGTAAGTCAGAGCCTACTTTCAAATTATTCAATTTTTTGGTTGGAACCTCTAAATTTTAAGTTTGACTGTCTTTAATCCTTAAAAAAATGTCGTGTCGAAATAACGGTCTGCCGAGCTCTCCTGAAATTCACCCCCTGCAGCTCTGTAATATACCTTTACTGATTCTTCAATTATGTGTGCCAAAATTCTTTGGTATTTGTGTTCTTTGGCCACTATGGTGCTCATAACAACCAATGACAACTTTTGTTTGATTCAGTGAGCAGCCAATTCTATCAAATGAAACATCAAGGAAGGACACAGCTTACGAAAACAATAATTTTATTTTTAAAGTTTATATGAAGGGCAAAAGAAACGTAGGGTTTCGAATCTAAATTTTCCTTACCATGATTTACTGACTACCAAAAAAATACATAGATAATACTTGAAAGCTCTATATTTTAGTATACTTATCAGAAACAGAATGTTTCCTCCTGTTTTCATATAAACTTCTATCCTAAACAAAAAATTAATTTCTTTTCTCCCTCATTTATTAAATGCCCAGATGTGTGTGTGCTATAATTCTCTACCATCACTGTGATTTATATTAAGACCAGATCACCTTTATCCGGTTGGGAAACCATTTTGAAGTCATGTTCGAGTCTCCAATGATTCTGGTTTATTTCCTTACAAGTATCCAACGCAAAATAAATTAATTCATTCACTTTAGTCCCAATGATCTGTAAACATGATACGATGGAAAAGCATTTATTTAACTACTGAGATATGAGCTTTGAATTTCTGACTGATGTTATTCCTGAAGCGCATGCACGGCTTCAAGTGAGGTAATCATAATTTCATTATTATAGAGATCAAGATTACTTGCATCACTTCGTTTTAACAAAATCCAAATAAGAAAAGGTTCTCACCCAATAATCTATTACCTCTGAATCCTTTCGTGAAGCATTGTTCGTTTCAATAGGTCAATTTGAGATGAACTAGTGGCTTTAACTAGATCGAAAGACGAGCTGCATTAGTTTCAATTCTACTCATTTCTTGGGCTATAGCCCAACATTGTACGTGCTAAGAAGACAGCTTATTCATTGGCGACTCTCAGTTGTAAGGAAAGTAGCGTGAAGTCAGTCCAGCGTGGCAAGCAGAAAGCGACTCGTGCAGCGATGGGAGCTCAAAGCCGTGTTAATTACATCGCTCATTTGGATAATTTATTCTGAGTAAGTTTTTAGCATTCGAGCCGCCCATTTTTCTCCCATTTGGAATTGAGGAGCGCTGCTGCCCTACGCGAGGGCGGAAGAAGAGCGTGAATACTCAGAAAGCATGTTGAAAAATTACAAATTCATTTAACTCAATTAGCACACAATGAAATTGTTTCTAATGACTCGTAGTCGTTTGTTGACATTCGCTAGTGAAATTCACGCTTTCAAGCACATAGTTTGGAATCGCAAATTTGAAATTCGCAAATCTTTTCAGGTGTATATTTTTACAGTTCTATTAGATAAATAAGTGACTTAACATTCTTCTGCATAGCTGCTTAACCCTGTAAATCCATCAACAGTTATACCATGTAGAGTTTTGTTCAACACTACAGGAGCAAAACAACGCTGGCTGGGTGAAATTTGATGTACTCAAAAGCCAAAATATTTGTGTTGTTCATGAAAGTATTCTAATCTTATCAAAAAAGGAGTGAGAGTCGAGTACGAGCTCGCACGAAAGAAAATGAGAACTCAAGGACTTCAAAGGTGTACTTTAACCGCTTAGAAAGAATAATTTCAAGACCAAAAACATAAGATCAACAACATTCCCCAGTCAGTCAGTACAAACGCAGATACCTGAACGCGAGAGTTGAACGATAGATTCCTGCACCAAACTCCACTTACATATGTTCAAGTAAGTTTCGGTTGCGAAGAGCACAGAGTTTCGGAATATAGAGCGTCGAGGTCTTGCAGATTCGTATTACTGATGAAAAGTCTAGTGACTCAAAATGTGTGGTTATCACGTGTAGGAAAGTTAATTTTGATATCTGACTTCTATTGGTGGGGCATTTTTTTGCCTTCTTCTTACCTTCACCAACCTTATCCGAAAAATTGGCCCTGGTTCATTTAGCAGTGCATTCTACACGCAAGATTGTCGTGATGAGCCAGTTGGCTGACGGTATCATGAGTGTGATGCCAAGTATAAGGCCCGTGAATACAAGTTAATAACAGATATATCATATTTTTATCGCCGTGCCGCGCAGATAAAGAGCATAACTTTAAATTCGTCGGAACAAAAATTTAATTTTTTAATTCAATCTCAAATAAGTAATTATCTAATCTTTTTTTCCAAAAAAATAATTTTTTTTATCTGGGGGGATTGAAATATTGCTAAAACTATTTTCAGTTGAAATCGTTCAGTCGAGCAGCTTGCCTGCGGTCGCCCGGCGTCCATTGGTAGGCTGCCCTACGACGCTTCAGCGCCCCCGCACCAATGCAAGGACACCCATTTTGATGGTAACAGAGGAGGGATGGTCACGCCAGATTGTGTTGCATTGCGTTGTGAATTGTGTTTATCTTTTCTTGTTCGCTAATCGTAAATTTTAGAAAATGACTTTTTACGGTAAATATAGTCACGTTAGAATCAAAGGCCGGTGTATCATAAATCATTGCCTGTTTAATTGTTATTTGCAAAGAAGTCGCCACAAAGTCTCCTAGTTTTGAATATTTTAGCTTTTACGATGCTCGTAGGAGAAAATGTGCATGATTTTTGCGTTTATATTACCTCTTTATCATCAACCACTTTTAAATTTCGAAAACTTTGTTCCTGTCATTTTTTGTTCGCTATCAAGTGGATCCCAGCCCTTTGGCGAATAGAGTCCTCAACACTAGATAGGCAGAGTAAAATGAGCAAAGCATTAAAACATGGATCATGACTGGTCTTTATTGAGCTTTATATTTTCAGCTGTCAATTAGCTTGCGTCTCCAAATGGATCAATATTGTTTATCAGGTTCTGGTTCATCAAAATATTTCATGCGTGGCCGTAAAGAAGACCTTCATTGGCGGATTGAAGCACTTGAAATCAATAGCCCTGTGCAGTCAACGCGCATTTCAGCAACAAATGATGCAGGTTATCAGTTTCATCTGCGGCCTGTATATATAATTTTCATAATATACATGTAAAAATGCAACGGTAAAAAACTTATAAGTTATATACATTTCCTGAACAAATCCAATAAAGAGACCTAAATTTTCTTGTCAGTAACGCTGGTTGTTCTCATGTAAGTTTCTTTAGTTCTACAGATTTTTCTTTACTGTTACTCCAGTCATGTCTTCAAGTCCAAAAACTACCGTGTGCAGAACACGAGCTCGCTACTTCTTCAAAACCATGGATAACAAACAACTAACCTGTTATTACAAATAAATAAGCTGCTCAACCGTAGATGTCAAGTCGTGCATTCACTGAGGCACGAAAATTACAGCTTAATTTTAGCTAGCATGACAGAGTGTATTTCGGTGATGGTCCAGAGCCGCACATCCGAAACCAAAAGAAGTAAGCGTGGTGGATGTTTACGTGATATTTAATTCCATGTTCTTGTGTCTTTAGTGCCAAGGGCATCAATCTTCCCTCGCGGCTTCTGTAATTCGTTGCGAATAGATCTCGTAGTGGGAAAACGTAACCTCTTAATGATAGTTAAGAAGGCTTTAAGAAACTCTTGTATCTAGTAAAGTTCAATAAAATCGAGAGCTCTCGAGCGTATTCTTCACTCATCTTTAGTAGAAAAGTCAGTAAAACGTGGTAAAGGGAACAGTCAAAGAATTTCCACTGTTCCCTTTCAACGTTTTCCTGAATTGTACGGTTTTCCTGGCTGGTGTAATTATACGGTATGTTCGCATTCACAACTATCCACAGCTGATGTCCAATATTACATGCCTCATCTAGTTAGCTTTAAATATAATTTATTGTTATCTTTCTCATAATTTGAACCAGGCTTTTCTTCCTTGAACACGAACGCAATTATTGGCTTCATTTTCGTACTTCCAGAAAAAGGTATTGTTCCGGCACGAGCATAGTTGTCCCTAAAACTCCAGTGTAAATACTGATATCAACATTCATTTCAACTGAGGACTTTTATTGCGAGGGGGTGCGTCTTGATAAAAAATTCGAACAAAGTCAAAAATTCTCAGTCATTTAAGGCAATCAACGTGATTGGTAGGGGGATCCGTGAAGGCAAATTAACTGCCACCTCTTTGGATGTTGAGCTACGCATGCACCAGGTTCAAGCACCACAAGTGAGGAATTAGCTCGGGCCGCTTTACAATCTGTACAAATAAATTGAACCCCAGCCAGTCTAGCTCAGCGGCGGCGGTCTACAGGATCCAAAATTGGCAGCCAATCCTACATTGAGCCCTCGCTTTTGAACTGGAAGTTCTGAATATTACCGAGAACTGAATATTAGGTACTCACTCGAAGAAATATCGTAATAGATATCGTAATATCTATGAACAGTCTCGTGGTTAACATTCACGGAGCGGGAATAGATCAGAACACTTATTTGCTTCAAACAGTTACTGATAAAATGTTTGAGAAAAGAATGACAATCTCGCAAATAGTGCTTCGTTTCTGCGACCTGAAAAGAAAAAATTTCGAAAAATAATCAGTTTTGAGTATTTATTCCCATCACGAGAGCCAACCTCATCCGTGATGCTCTCCTGCAGCCAGACAGCAAACGTACAAACTCCATCTAGCTGTCCTCGCGAGGAGACTCAGCGGAAGGCCCTCGTCTTTTCACTTTTTGTACGTCGAGCTTTTTTTATTCATTTAGGCTTGGTAATCTTCTGCTACTGGTTGTTTCGATAGCAGTCCATAAATTTCTTTTCAGTCGCAAGAATTGAAGAATTCGGCTGGAAAAAACAATGGATTTGAATTTCGGTTTGGAAATCTATCGCTACTGTTTGTTTCGATAACAGTGCAAAATTTTCTTTCCATTCACAAGATAGGAAGAGGGCGGCGAGTGCAGCCAACCATCAACCTAAGTATCAGGGGATAAATACCAGTACTGGCAAACAAATGAAAGTACCTTTATTGAAATACATTAATTAATTTCCACACGTTTTACCCTTGGGATTCCATTGCCTTTTAACTGCCGACTCCTGAGGGATGTGAGGAATATAAGGTTTCAGCTTCCTTTCCAAGGAAAGCACTCCGTGATTAGGTGAAAATCAGTGCCTGAGCCGAGAGTCGAACCCTTACTTCCCAGCTGAGTGGCTACCACGTTAACCAGCGCGCAATGGAGACCACTTAGTAAAACTACTAATTTTTTCTTCTAATTGAGGCTGCTTTCTGAAAATTGAACTCATCATGTCCGTCTTTCTGTACTTTATGCACTTGCAGACATTATTTCCTTCCCCTGCGGTAATATTCTGGTCATTATAGCAGTCCAAGACTTGGACCTACGAAGTACAGGGAGAAAAATATGCCTCGCCAGTTGTGGGCCCAATTGTCGTGTGCCTCTAGCTAGAGAAGTTAAACAGGTCAGCGGAGCGCGATGCCGGTGTCGATAAATCCTGCGAAAACGTTCAAGTTCTCTGGAAATCCTACGAATTCCTTCACTACGAGGATGCACAATGAGACCAATTCGTGATAAATGCTTTAGCCAGCCATCACTAATTTAATCGGAACATACGAATTCTGTAGTAATGAATGTTCTCGGTGAAAAAGCACATGAAGTGCTAGTGAACGCATCACGTATTTGAAGGGCTTGGCGGGCCAAAAGTCCCTGAGCAGTTCAAATTTGAGATCATTATGTCCCTAATAGTTATAAATTCTCTCTTTTTCAATTAAGGCTTATATCATAATTTGGAAATAATTATGAAGACGCATAACGTCGCACAACTGGCCCAAATTATGAAATTCTTCTATCAATGTAATGGGTCAATTATTCTAACACAAAAAGCATATCGCAGACATCTTCAAGCGAGAGATGCACCAATTGCGAACACAATTCGGAGCCTGGTTCGTTGTTTTGAAGACCAAGGAGCAGAGAGTGATCT
>VOMN01076221.1:0-40876 GCA_014899125.1 Orchestia grillus
TGAAAGGCACGATTATGCCGAAGGAAAACCGGTGCTTCAATATTAATTCAACGAAATATCCATCAAAACAAGTGAGCACACAACACTGAACTGTATATCGACTTGTGCCTAGGGTCGTTATCTTGTTGACACACTTATTTAGTTCTTTTCATCCCGAACATCTGAACAGAAGACATCATATATTCAGAGAAAATATCGCAGTAATTGGTCGAATTCATGGTTCCTTCAATGAGAGAGTCGTCCTCGGCCTGCGCACGAAAAACTACCCCATAACATGATGCTCCCACCACCATGCTTCATAGTGGCCACCGTGTTTCGTCGTTGCATGGAAGTATTCGGTTTTCGCTAAACAGTCCTATTGTGATTATTGCCGAACAGGTCAATTTTTCTGTCATCTGACCATAGAATATTATCAAAATAGTCATCTTCTCCGTTGATAAAAGCATTTGTATAGTGCAATCAAGATACAACCTGTTTTTCCTTCAGCTGTGGGATTTTTCGAGCAGCACGTTTCTTCAGGTTTTCTTTACGCATAACATTGCCAATGGTTTGCTTAGATATGTTAATCTATGCTGATGACAAATGTTCGGCTAATTCTCGGCGAAATATCTGAGGGCTTTTCTCAACCACTGTGCCAATTTTAGAGCGATATCGTTGTGATAGTTAACTTGGAGCACCCGATCTTGCAATATTGACCACAATCCTTTCAGATTTCCATTTCTCTACAACGGCCTGTACAGTGCTAATAGGATCTGGAAATTTCCTGGAAAATTTCTCGTAATCGGTGACAGCCTTGTGTCTCTTTATAAACCTACTCCTCACTTGAATACTGTGTTCCTTCGATTTTGGCATCGTGGGAATTCTAAGACATGTTACCCTAGCAGAGTCTGTTACGTCATCATCGAAAACTGAACCAGTCAATGCACCCTTCCAGACTACGTAGACTGTTTTAGAATTCTCTAGAAAACGGAAGAACAAAATTTCGTTCATTTTTACTATGCTAGTAATACTGAATGGTATTCGAGGGTGCTAAAACTTTGTTACCAATACTTTTTTTCTGCCTCGTATTTTTATTTCAATAGATAATTCAGCATTTTCAAATAAATTCTTCTTCACTAAACATTACCTAATGTGGTTGATATTTACAAATGAGTCCCTTTCTTTTGTAGGACTCACAATTTTTCAAGGTTTTCCGAAGTATATTTAATAGCTAAAAATGTAAACTATTAGGTACGTTACGAATACTTATTTGACTAATTATAGATATAATCATACGCGGAGACGGGAAATGTATATTATACAATAATGTTGAGGGCAAAAGGAAATGTTTGGTTCGTAAAGAAAACCTACATATCCACTAACCTCGAAATGGCTTGCATGCAATCCATGTTTGGCGAACCGTTTGGGGAAACACAAAGGGAATTATCGTCTATGAGCGTTTCGGTAAGAATTAAATCATAACAGATGAAGTGTATCGACAAATGGCAAGACATTCAAGAACAGCTTTACAGAAAAACGGCCTCCGCTGGTGAGCAGGAAAGCGGTGATTCTGTGCTTGCATGATGACACCCGACCCCATTGAGCAAGATTCACTACCATCTCCTAGAATGGTTTGGTTGGGAGATAATGTCTCACACACCATAATCTCCTGACATTGCTCCATCAGGTTATCATCTTTTCGGAAACTTGCACAATCATTTCGATAGTCTGAGGCTCACTTCAAGAGGTGAAATGGAAATGACATTAGCTTCTTCATTGGGATAAAAACTAAGCTCATACTATAAAAACGGCATCAAAAAGCGTTTTGGTAAATGGGGAAATAGCATTGAGAAGAATGGTGAATACATTGAGAATTAATAAATGTCTTTCCCGATTATTTGTCGATTTTCCTGGATTTGGAAGAACGTTTACAACTTCTGTTGCAGCCAGGTGTTATTGCCAAGTTTCCAAAAATGCTAATAAAAGTCATTCATGAGCATTCATGAGCAAATAAGGGTTATTCACGAGCGGGTAAAGCCCTCACGTATTCCAAACCGCTTCTGATTTGATATCTCTAGGAATTCAAGGGTGGACCAAATCTCGGCTCAGTTATATATTGTTTATACTGAAATATTTGTACGTTTATAAGGCCATCAATCAAAACCTTCAGCGAAGTAAAACTTTCAGACGTCAACCTTCACATTCAACTGGCCTTCCACTGGGGAAGTTTTAGTCCACCGGCGCCCAGTCTCTCTTCGTGCTCGTCTCACGCCCAATAACGGCCGCACACGTGTGAAGGTTTTGAATTTGCGTGATGCCCACCCCCACGCTAAGGCCTGGGTGCACTTGTGATGCCCACACCCACGGTAAGGCCTGGGTGCACTTGTGATGCCCACACCCACGCTAAGGCCTGGGTGCACTTGTGATGTCCACACCCACGCTAAGGCCTGGGTGCACTTGTGATGCCCACACCCACGCTAAGGCCTGGGTACACTTGCGCTCATTCACACGAAGAAGAACATCTCGTTAACGAAAGTTCAGAGCGTCTGTTTACTGGGAATCCCAGATTAGGAAAGGTATTGGGGGCAAAATTCTAACTTTGGGACACTTTTATTCTTATACAAATGAAAAAACTCTTTAAAGACACATGTTATGGAGTAGAGACTAACAAAATGAGAGTTTGGGAACTCAATGTATGAAGATACTTAATTCTGCATCTAAGACATGCAAGTACTCTACCTTACAACTATGAATATCACTGATAGTAAAAATGCTAAATATTTTCGATTGCCTAAATTGAAGTTTGAATAGTGAGAAAATTAAGTGAAAATTCTACACACATCCATGCACTTGCACATCTACAAAATACTCCACCTTCTAGGGGAATGTGGATAGAACAATATCTTCAAATTTGAATTCCCAGGTACATTTTTAAGGATGAATTGGGAAAATTCTTCTGAGAAATAATTTATTTTTCCAAACTTTCAAGCTTTTCTGCATAAATTAATTTCAAGGGCCAATAGACGAGTGGTGCAGGGTCCCTTAAAAAATTAGGAAAATGAATAAGTCCTTAGAAGAATATCTCCAATTCAGCCACGCAAACATTGTGTACACATTCGACCAGGTTTATTGGTGCGTTGCTATCATTGCATTCACGCTGTTCCAGCTATCAGTGTTTGTTATCTTATGAATTATCGATAGAAAAACGTTAATAAATATTTTTGAGCAAATAACGGATCTGATTCATAGAAAATATTTGAAGGCCCATTAAATGGAAGAAAATTGATAATTAATTATTGAGCGAAGAAAACCAGTTGCATCGGAATGGGTCGAACATGCGCCCCAGTTAGCCTCATGAGTATAGTTAGAGTGCCAGGTCAGAGTCGGCTATCGTCAGGGAAGCCCAAAGATTGTACAATGATGATACGGAAAGCTCGTTTATCCTGAAACGCGTCACTTACGAAGCCTGTTACAATTCGGGTTTCCGGACCACGAGCTTAATTATAAATGCTGGAATAACTCTGAAACCACTGGTTGGGGTTTTCTATTTACCTGCCTATTCGCTTAGCGTGAAATGGTAATAATCATCAAGATTTTTTTGTTTAACCAAATTAATTGAAAAATTCGAAATATATTATGGCTCGAAAGTCACTTCATTGTTTTGAACATTTATTACGCAACAGCTAAAAAACTTATGTAATTGTTTTACATAAGAAATGAAAGAAAAACTCCCGAAATTTTATTTTCTTTCAATGGTCTATAGTTGAAGCCGATTTTGTAATCGAAATTTACACAATTATCATACCTCAAAAATGTCAAAATAAAGCGAGGACCTGAGAAGAAAGATAGTGGGAAGTTATTTCTCTTGAAATGGATCGTTAGTTGCATTACAGATTGACTTCGTAAGAACATTTAATCAACAAAGGCCTTTCAAACATTGCATTATTTAAATGATTTTACGATTCACAGATTGCGGCTCAACAGTAGACAAAGAAGGCTCTGGCCGACCGAGATCGCTACGAAACGCATGAGTAATTCGATGTGTTTCATTGAGTGGTGCAGCAGATTTTAAAATGTTGGCTAGGCAGCCAACTACAAATTTCACGAAAATTATTGCAACACATTCGAACAAAAGATTTGAAATTGTTTTCAGCTTGTTTGCAATTGTTTAACACAATTGTTAAAGTTTGCAGACCACCAACAAAGAAAATACTTCGCACGTGCATTTCTACGGCGAACGAATGATGAGACTTTTGCCTCACACTTAATCATGTTTGTTGAGGCCCATTTCCATATCAGTGGGGATATTAATAAACAGAACTGCCGACTTTGGTGAGATGAAAACCCTAGGATAATCCATGAGCAACTACTTCATACGCAGAAGGTTTGCGTCTGGTACGGCATAACAAGCTCAAAAATCATTGGTCCATTAGTTTTCGAGAATGTTGATGGTGCAAATGTGACAGTGAAAGGAGACAACTACAGACAAATCATGCATGTACATCTATTGTCACGACAGGAAGATTTACACATGCAAAATTTGTGCTTCCAACAAGATGGGGTGACACCACATAAAGCAAAAGGAACAATTGTAGTACTAAGAGCTGCCTTTACTGGCCATTTAATGTCACGTTTTGTTGACGTTTCATGGGCCCCACGGTCTCCTGATTAAACCCCTGCATATTTTTCCTATGTGAATACCTTAGAGAAAATGTTTACATCAATATGCCTAATAATGGTCATGAGTTGAAAAACATCATCAAAGAGATTAATGAAAGAAATCAAAATTTTTTCTAAGAAGTCATGGAAAATACTTACCTTAAATACGCTTGATTTATTATAACGGAGAACATTTAAAAAAGGATATAATATCAAGTAATTAAACGTCTAAATTTTCTCTTTCATTTCCTATGTCACACATTTTTATAGCTGTAGTAGTTGGCATGTAAGAATTGTTCAAATTAGTGAAGTGACTTTTGTGCCGCTCTTTACTTCAAAACTGATGAAGTTTTGCACAGAGTTCTTTCAAAGCATACTAAGCTTGCCACGTGAGTTTCGTAATTTTGGAATAAAAACTAGTGCTGTTAGAAGTAATGAGTCGTGAGAGATCGTGCGTAAGAAAGCAAAATTAGACAACCCGCCAATTAAAAAGGAAAGAAATGGTAATTAATCCATAAATAAGATGCTTCCAACATTTGGGGAAAATCTCGTCTTCAGACCCTAACATTACGAGACTAAAATTTAACATGTAAGTAACGTTGAGATAGGTAAAACGTTTGCACAAGATTTTTTAGTTCCGCCAGCAGAGTAGTCACCAATTAATAAGGTGCAAGCCGAACACGGAGTAGACTCTACCAGCCGGACTTGTGGTAACACCAATGAGTGAACTAATTTCTATCACTGACTCCATTTCTGACACTTCCAAGATATCGATATTTCATTCCTCCTCACTCATGCAGCTCATCTTTCATTGTCTCGATTTCTGTCATTTGCGAGAAAGATGTGGTACAGATTCTTCATTCATGCCCTAGAAGCCTTGTAGCTTATTCGGGTCCACATGTGGTATATATCCTGATCCCGGTTCTTCGTCATTCCTCATTTGATTGTAAACCTGTATCTGATGTAAATTACTCGTGGTTAATAAATGTTTATAAAAAAATGTAGCATCGTCTTTCTCTATCTTCCATGGTAGTGTTCTCTTTTTTTTTAATTTTCATGTTTCCTCTCTGTTATATTTTTCCTCAGTTTCGGTCCAGAACGTCCGGTTTTCGAGCTTATTAAAGGCTCTCGTCTTTCTTGATTTGGTGCTTTATTTTTCTTTATTTGGTGCTTTATCTTTCTTGATTTAGTGCTGTATCTTTCTTGGTTAGGTGCTTTATCTTTCTTGATTTGGTGCTTTACTTTTCTTGATTTGGTGCTTTATCTGTCTTGATTTGATGCTTTTCTTGTGTTCATTATATATCCCTTCATCCGATTTCGATGTGTTCGGTACGCATTGTTTTATAAGCTTTTATTTCTAAAGTTTTCATTCGATCAAAAGAGAATCTATCGCTTATGTTTTATTCAGCCGTACCCAGAATACCGATGGGAGTTCAAATTTATTATTGATGTTATGCGCTTTAAATTTTTCATATCTAATTTTTGAAAATCGTGTCACTTGAAGAAACGAAGCAAATCAGGAAGGAAGCAAGGTACAAGCCTATTAATTGATAGATGTTTTGTGTTTTTCATGGGTAAAATTATATTTTGATTTGTACAAAAATGTAGCTTGTGTATTTTGAGAATTAACTAGAGTTCATTCATGAATTCATGAAGAAGGAATCAGTAAATACCTAATACCTAACGAACCTTGATAAAACCAAAAACCACCCCATGATACTTTTAAAAAATCCATAAAGGACGCTTCGGCTCCAAGCCCATCAGAAAATTCTGAAATGAATACGAGTAAATCAGAGATCTAAAATGGTCCACAAAGTCCATAAGAGACATTTTTTCCTGTTTATACCAATAAAAGTCCAAAACTTTCACATGAGGTAAGTAAAACATAAGCAAAAAGAAGTCAAAACGAGCAGGAGTTAACGACAGGGAGAGTATTAACTCGGACAATGCAGTTAAAAGGGATTGGAAAAAAAAACTTTATTAGTTCCAACTCGTTTTACCGTTGGGTTTTCAATGCCTTACAACTACTGGCGTGGTGAGGGATGTGAGGAATGTGTGGTTTAAGTTTCCTTTTCCAAGGGAAGTACTCCCTGGTAAACATCGAAGAGAAGAGGATCCGCAATCTGCAAGTTATTTACAGCTGATTTATAATTCTGAATGGAAAGGGACTGCAAAATTCTAAAATCAGTAGCACTATTGACTGAGCGAAGCACAGAAGAGTCCACATCTAAAATTTTAGTGTAGTATTCGAAATCTGGGAGAGAACGAATGGAGAAATATGCGGAATGTACGAGGTGAGCTTCAGCCTTATGACGAAAACGTGGAAACGAGTAGCGCTTGTCTAACTTCACGTGTTCCGCAAGACTTCGCTTTTAGGTTTGGGATCAAACTTTCTTAGTTTCTGTGCTTACTAGTTCAAAATTAATAGCATAATAGCGATTTCATTGCGAGTGTATAATATTTCTTAGTATTATCAGCTGCCTTGTATTGAGTTCGACTTTCTTCGATGTATTTTTATATCAAACGATTATCCCTTAGGACTTGTCAATTCTCACTTAAAGAAATTTTCGCACGCTAAATTCGACACTAGCCTCAGAATTTTGAGTGCTACCAAGGCTAAAAAATATTCCTTACTACCTAACTTAAGCTCTCAATCTGATAACCGAAAGCTTGAACTAAAAGTTCTATTCACTGCGTGGTTCCCAAATATACAATTTCAACTTATTCTCGACAATTATTTTAATATAGGGACGTTCTTTAGGTAAAAAGAGAAAATTCTAGCAAATCTCTGTTTTTGTTTCGAGCATGAATTTGGTTGTGCACGGTGTGCATCGTCGTATGTCGGCTCTACCAGCCGTACATTACGAGTGAGGCAAGCGGAATGTGCTGGTATATAGTCATAGGACATGGACTTATCTCTGCCATCCCCACTCCCAACATTCTGCAACATTGTAATATCAAATAGTGACTGTACTGTGCTTGGATCAGCCAGCAATGTTACTGATCTCAGTATTTTAGAGTCCTTTCTCATACAGCACTGAAAACCGGCTCTTAATGACATGGCTAGATCTCCAAGTCACTATAAGCCACTTTTTTTGACTATTTCTCTTCCAAGTTTCATTAGCCTTATTTGTAAGTTTAGATTTTGTGCACTATTTTAAATTTCTGTTTAATTTTATTAAGAATTTTTCTGAAAATATGCATGGACCTGATACGTCTTCTATAATTTTTTTTCCAAGCATAAAGTGGTGATATTTGATAGCATTTTTTGCACTAGCATTTTTATTGATGGTGTTTAGTAAGCGATATTTTCCAGCACTTCTGAGAAACTAGTATGGCATTAACCATGACAAACGAAATATGTTATCCCGTGTGAAGTTTCTCCATACGGTGACTCTTGAGATGCAGTGATAGTCGTATTTGCTGAGTTTTGAGAAAGTGTTTACCAGGGACAAAATTTCTTATCACTCGTCACCATAAGATACAATCTTTCTGCAAATAAAGAAAGTAAATATAACCTTGGAGATACGACCGAAATCAATGCATCTGGCTATTGAATGCTTTAGTTGTAGTGAGTTCTGTTGAACAAGTTACAAGCACTTCGAAGAAGCGGTGCAATCGTTGTTTAAAATAGAAGTGTGCACGTAACTTTCTACAGAGAAAAATGATTTTTGGACGACTCTAAACTTGTTTCGTTAGTTACATGGGTCTGAAGCCAAATGTAGTTCCCACGCGATTGCAGGCGCCGCCACCCTCATAATGAGGTTCCCAGCCGCTGATGACGGCACTTGGGAAGGGCGAGAAGAGGGTGTGAAGTCGACACAATTTTATGAAAATCTAGTCTCTGGGTAAGGATTTCAAGAAACTATGTTTCGTTAGTTTGTTTAAAGCTAGGACAGCAAGAGACTGTTAGGATAGTAGTAACACGACATAAACTCACCAAAGGTTAAATTTGGATAGGAGAATAACATTGCATTCAGATACGAGAAGCATTTGTCAGGAAAGCGGTATATACACTGCGTAAATGAGCGACGAAATCTCATTATAAAATGATAAAAATTTAACTTTCTTCATAGGGAAAAAATGGGTAAATGTGTTAAAAACTGTGTATTGATTTATTTATTACAGCGCTCCAAAAATTCTTGAGAGCACCCAGAAACAATTTAATATCAATTCATGGGAAAATCTGGAAAATTAATAATAATAGACTAACATCCAGAATAGAAATAAATAAGCATATGAAGACAGAAACTGAAAAATAACTTACGTAGCTTTGGTTAACGTAGCTAAAACATTAATAACATCAAATGAGCAAATTTGACATGAAACATAACAAAAATGTGGAATTACACAAGAAAGCGGTGTACGTATATTTTGACAGAGTTATTTCTTTACAGAGAACTTCAGTCGCAGTTGTCATGGACCTCAGAGTACTAGGTGAGTGTTATATGCCCCAACTAGGTGTGTGTAGTACCAGGTTAGTGCTAGGTGCACCTCATAGACAGGGGTGTGTTATGATCATTAAATACATATATTTTGGCTTCATTATAGTTTGACGTTACATAGGCAATATCGTTTATATACAGGAAGGAAATGCTGAGTCATTAATTAAGCAACACCAATGGGAATTTTCTTTGTGTAGTATTTGAAGAACATTTATGAGAAATATGAATTTGATATAAAGATATCGTAGTCATGAAATATCGAAATCAAACTATAGAAATATTTATGTCGCTAAAACATTTTACCCGACACCATCGATATTCGTACAATGGAGATATTTTATTGTTCGTGTATCTTCTACTATCATAAATATCGCACTCGAGAAATGTTCGACAGAAAAATGTCACAGCATCTGTAAAAATCCATTTCTGTCTTTTACGGCATTGTCTTATAAGCTACATTAATAAATTTCGATCAAAAATGCTCTCTCACATGTAAGTGAACTAAACGATTCAAAATCTAGAATGAAAATTAGCAAGCCGTCGTGAAGTACTAGGGCCCTTAGAGTACTAGGACGATTACAACGATTACGATTACGTATACAAAAGACAATTTATTTCCCACGATTACGAGGTATTCTCTGATCTCCATCTAAAAATGCGTGCTAGACATCCAAGACGCCTGGTTCCAGCAGAATGGAGTCACCCCGCCACAGCCCAGCAGTCTATGGCAGCAGGGTGATGTTTGTTTGAGAATGGTAGAATTGCAAGGAATGCCAACATCACTGAACTATCCCTGTCTTCTAGCCTTCCCGTCTGTTCCTACTTTTCATAAGGGCATTTGAAGAGCGTTGTCTACCAAACTAAACCAACAAACTTACCCAGCTCATGACGCAGATCAAGGAAAATATCGCCAATGTTCCGCAGTACACGTGCAAAATCTGTAGAATTTACTTACTGAAGGTGTACGGTGAAATGGACAGCACTTGACTGAAGTAATTTTAAAAATGATCCCTAATGAAACGAACTTTTGCAGAACATATTTTCAACTACAACTCACATTTTATTATCTATGTATTATTCACCGCACCATTTTCCAAAATGTCACAAATTAATGCAGTAAAGCCTTAGAGGGTTATGAAAAGAGAATTTCGAAACTAGTGGCGGAGAAACGTATCTCTTGTGGAATCATGCTTAGAAAATACGCTAAAAAATTTTACATTTCCCTTATGGCGCTCATCGTCCTAATAAAATCAGAAGTAACGCATCATTTAGGACATTTCCAGCCGTGTGGTTAGAGTGTTTGTTTTGCAACTGCAACTCACCTGTAGCATTGGACTGCCCCGCCAGTGGTGCTGGCATTAGTGCTGGCAGTGTCATCAGGCGTCAGCTGGAGCAGGCTGGAGCGCGAGGCGGCCTTTGCAGACTACGACCCGCGTACCAGGGAACGGCTGGTGGAGCTCTCCTACGGCTGGGAGGACGGTTGGCAGAGGCTGCTTGTCCCCGGGCCCAAACCCCAGGCCAGGGCTGTGGAAGACCAAGTCCATTTCTGGCTTTGGACCAGGTGGGTAGCGTTAGCACAAGTTTCCGTAGGAAGTCGTCGCTTGCAATACTCTTGCTTTCACAGTTATGAAAAACTGCCTGGTATTTAGAATTTTGAATGCTGGCATAACAACGACGATTGGTTCAACCTGATTCTTGTGATTCAGAATAACATTATTTGTGATTTAAATCGATACGCGAGTAGCCAGGGCAAAAATATGCTATCATTGTAAATTAAAATAACGGTACGTTGAGTTTTCTTATAATCAGTAAGCAAATGAGATCTTATGGTTTTCAGATCAAACCCTCTCATTGAATATGTGCTGGAACCCTTCAATGTGGACAGTTTCGACTCGTCAAATTTCGATGCTTCGAAAGAAACACATTTAGCATTCCATGGCTTCACAGTGGACGGCAGAACCCAGTGGATTCTGGATAGCAGAGATGGTGAGTGCTACTTTCAGAATACGAGGCAGTTCAGTTGTGGTGTTATACTTGCGTAATTTAAAATAGGGTTTCAAAGAATTTCAGCCCCTCCAACGTTGCTTTTATGGAGCAAGGACTGAATGAGAGGAAGTCATACTAATTCAGCGCTCTCTCATATTTTTTGAAGAATACTTTTCCACATTAAAATATAGACAATTAGTTAGTTCTAACTTTTCCTCTCGCTATTTTATTCACAGAACTCAATCCGGAGTAGGTTTCATAACACTGAACTGCCATTTCCAAATAGAGACCGTAGGTATTTGAGGATTGGAAATTCAAATCACTGTTTCATTTCTTTTAAATGAAAGCTGTAGATATTATGTTCAACTAGCATTCTGGCTAGCAATAAATTATCCATCCAAAGATCGTATTAGCTTCGCAATTAAAATCAATTTTTAGTCCAACGGTCGAGTAAAGATCACTCTCCTGTTGAAGTCTGTGGTATTGAGACTGCTAGGAGAACTATAAAGCTGTTGCGTGCTGGAGAAACATCTGGCGGTCGTCATTAAAAACTCTACGGGCATGTCTTTCACATCAAAGAATTTCAGGGAAAATACTTTCGCATTCTAAGGAGCATGATATGCCCAACATATATGTCCTTGGTGAGTAGAACGGCTTATTGAAATTATAAAATGTTTTTTTACTGGAAAAAGGTTTAATGCTCCATTTGAAGCAAACAGTCATGCGATAATCAGCTTTTTTCTTTTAGGGCTTTGTAACTCCTTCGTTCGAACTATAGTCCGCAGCACTCATCTCAAGCCTACATTCTGATCCCTTACGAAAAAGGGGATTATAAATATGGCCTATAAATGGAATAACAATGTTTTTCAAAAACTAGTTGTTTTGTCATTCAGATAGTAGGCTTACTTTGGTCGCTTCATATCTGTCCATAATTATATAATACTGGATAACCTTGCATTCACATATCAATACAGATTTTTAGTACAAAAGTTTTTCTGAGACGCTGTGGACAACAACCTCTTAAGATGCAACCCATGAAGGTTATCCGATGTGTAAGAAAACAAAGTGCTTGTAGGGAACTAAGATACTTTTTTACACTCATCAAAATAGCATTGGTAAATACACGCCATGTCGAATAATATGCAGATGTGATTTGCACCCACACTGGCACCTACTAACCAAAAAGTGATAGGACGCCAGAAAGTCAGTGAAGTTTGGACCCAAGTCGCTAGGTGTATTGGAGTTCGGTAGAATAGCCCTCAGCTGCCAATGTTCCTGGCGTGCTGACCCTTTCATGACGGAATTTATTTTCCGCTCGAAACTAACAATTACCGTTTCTTGTTGTTTGCGTGTTTGAATAAATATTTCAATATAAAAAATCTTAATGGCTAAACTGTAGCAGGTACTTTACTCATATCAACATCAACTTTATATTTAGTACCAACTACATATTTACATATCAACTTTACTCTGTATAAACATATCAACTTTACTCATATTTAATCTTGTTAAAGTATCAATACCCCTGAAAGTAGCATTACCTAACTTGACAAGAATTCTTGGTACTCGGCTTCACTGGCGTAATATAAAGTTGTTCATTTAGCCCTGCTCGGCCGAGACGATGTCAACTTCATCTCTGTGGACTGGGGAGAGCTGGCAGCAGCTCCCGACTATCTGGCTGCTACTGCCGGCGTCTACACGGTTAGTTTCTAGCAGGTCTGTTGAGCGCATCACGTCAGCACTAGGTGTTCGGCGAGGACTAGTTTTCCGACTTGAGTGCCTAATTAAGAGACTACTTCAATAAAATCTTCTCCATTTCTACTTGTGTTGCGAAATCATCATATCAAGCATAATATCGTAAAATAAATGAATGAAAATGATATACCTTTGAATGAAAAAAGAGACAAGGTAACATTGATATTTGAAAAGGAACTGTTACACGGGAGGCAGCAGCATTTCTTTCTTCGTACCAGGCTTGGGAGGAAGGAACACACTAAAGAATATGCTTCTCACATTTGCTACAAATGACAGCTACCACCAATGTTAAATTCATTATTTTATTTTATCTTCTAATAGGTATTACATTATGTGATACTTTACAGGTAGGAAGATTAATTTTGTAAGTACAGAACAGGTGAGGGTATTTATAATGATGATAAATAATTGGAAACCCATACTTTGATCAACATAATGGACGATTTATGAAACTGAATTGAAACGAAATCTTGTCTTCTGGTTGGTTCTCACAATGCCTCTTGTATTTGCTCGATATAGAAGGCACTGGTTCTGCCATGCTCATCCGTTCAAGGAGGCATTGGTTTTGCTCTGGTCTTCCGTTCAAGGAGGCATTGGTCTTGCTCTGGTCTTCCGCTCAAGGAGGCATTGGTTTTGCTCTGGTCCTCGGTCTGGTCCTCGGTTCAAGGAGGCATTGGTGTTGCTCTGGCCCTCCGTTCAAGGAGGCATTGGTTGTGCCCTGCTCATCCGTTCAAGGAGGCATTAGTTTTGCTCTGGCCCTCCGTTCAAGGAGGCATTGGTTGTGCCCTGTTCATCCTTTCAACGGAGGGCGGCAATCAAGAGAACAGCCCTGATGCTAACAGCTGATGGTGTTATCTTGTGCAGGCTGTGACACGTCACTTTGAGATATGTGGTCAAGATACCTTCATAATATCGCTATCTAGCAAAGTGTTGAAATCATGCATAAATTCTATGTATATGTTGTGACTTCACATACTTTGGTAAACTCTATCAGTAAAAATTTGAATGTTATCAAATCAAGTATTCGCTGGCCACTGACGGTCCTAGACCTGGTTTCGACTTCAAAATGATCTCTCACGTCTATATGCGTGTTCAAACTAAAGCCAACTGTGCAACAAGTTACGAAACTTTAAATGTTGTGATCAAATTCAGTTACCCGTATATCGTTTTAGTGAAACAATTATTGAAGATAAAATTTTGGAACATCAAACTTTTCAATTTGAATGGAAAAAAGTGTACAAGTAACTTCAGAAATTGACTAACAGCCATTGCCTAAATCTCGGAGAAAACATCTTGCATAAAAGAACTCCTCTTCCATTGGAGTGAATTAAACAAGTATTTGCTCACCTGAAGCAAGAGATATATGTAGGTGAATGTGTCTAAAATTATACATTGTCAGAGGGTGAGCTGACCTTGGTGAGAAAGGAGTGGCGCAGCCTGGAGACCGACGTTAGCAAGGGCTCCTTCTCTCCACTGAGTACCGTTTCTTGGTTTGGTTAACGTAGCTCTGGGAGAGTTTCACGGTTCATTCGATCGCATCACAGCCCGAAACCACAAAAATGTACTGCAGTTTCAAAATACTTTCACTCTATCCTCCGATATGCATGGCTTCTCCAAATAAATGAACAAGTCAAATTGAAAACGGTAACATGCCCTGTGTGCAACACCTTATCTTCGACGAAGCATTGTAGGGTCTCAATTCAGTTCGGGACTATTTACTAAAGACTGTCACCTAGTGGGAAAAGAAGGGGGTAGTGGGCCCACTGGCGGGAGGGGTGGGAGGGAGGTTAAAGAATCTCGTAAAATTATATTTTCAATAAACGAGTTGCAGCGAGAAAAGAAATGGAAACCGCTATCAGAACTAAATAATTTTGTACATAAATTGTAATGTCTGTCGCTGTGGTAAGTTATTTTTGCAAAAGTGTTGCTCAGAAGTTAGATACATTGAGCGCTGATAAATTTGTGAATATTTGAAGTCATAATTGCTTTTTCAATCGAATTTTTGTACTCCAATTTTCAGTCATAAGCAGTGTGTCTAGCATTGCCTGCCAAGGAACAAATTTCAAATAGTTGCGGCTATTCCAACCTCCAGTCGCTCAGCGATTTCCCGAAACAATACGACATACTGAATTACTTTTGAAAAAAAATCCAGAACGAGTCCAGGTTTTGATGTTAAGAAAAGGCTTAGACGTCGAATAACTTTCTTTGTACATATTTTAGTATATTGGACTGATCGCACAACACATTAAATCTGATGTGTTCTTATTGATTAAATATTACGAATATATTTGATAAGTATAATAGCTTAAGTTTTGAGTTGCAATTCTGGTTGCGCTGGATTTGCATACATAACTTCAGGGCTACCATGTCATTATTATCATTCATTGAAATACTTGGCTTAATATTGTGAGTACAGGACTCAATCCATTTGATCTTAGTATACGTATATTAGAGGTTGGAAAACGTCTTTTCGTACTTCAGATTTTCAGTGTGGCTAATTTCCCACTACTTGTTCTATGCTTACTTCAAGTGCCAATTTCACGAAATTTCGTACAGACCGCTGAATACACAACGTCCGTGCTGGAGTGGATGGCTACGAACGTCGGCCTCGACTACAAGAAGACGAACCTCGCCGGCCACAGTCTGGGCGCTCAGTGTGCCGGCATGATCGGCAACTACCTCACTTCTGGCTCGCTGGCCCGCGTCACAGGTTAGCAATTCTATAATGTTTGATAAAGTATAAACGACATTAGAACAGGGTGTTAAATACGGCGTAGAGACGGGGGACTAAACACGGCATGGAGATAGGGCACTAAACACGGCATGGGGGCAGGACACTAAACACGGCATGGAGACAGGGCACTAAACACGGCATGGAGACAGGGCACTAAACACAGCATGCAGACAGGGCACTAAACACGGCATGGAGACGGGCACTAAGCTGGAGAAATAGCTTACCGCATCCGAATTGAGGTAAGGATTTCATGCCGCGTACAACGTGACCAGCTTAGTGCACAGGAAATTAAGATTTGTGTTTTCAAAAATGGTTCACAATTTTACTGGAAATTCGTTGCTCAAATGTGTATTTTTTTACGTTTCTCATATTATACGTACAGTAGAATGCCGTTGCCTACATCTGGAAACTGAAGCAATTGCTACTGATGGCGATAAACACTCGTCGTTTCCTCCTGTCTCTAAGCTATAACATGGCGGGACGACTGATGAATCACTTATACTCGTTTAGTTCCTTACAGCGTGTAATTATTGTCTAATTCGTTAGGCCTGGACCCCGCCGCTCCACTGTTCGACGAGCAGGATGAATCTCAGCGCGTGAACCCTGGCAGAGCTGACTTTGTCGACATCATCCACACCAACGCGGGTTCTCTCACTGATGTAAGGGAAAACTTGCAAACGCGAAAATAAAATGTGGCTATGAATGCTTTGTGAATTTGTAAGTTGTCAAAACAAATAACTCCGAGGCTGATTTTCTGTAGAGTGTCATGTTAAATTTTGCAGCCTACCCTACTTGAGACTGTGAAACACAAGGTGCGGGAGGTTTTGAAACAAAGTAACATCTACCGAAAAATAAGCAGAGACTAGAGATGAAGCATGTAACGATTTTGAACGCTGTGTACACATGATGACAGACAAAAAGCACGACATCAGTACCCTTTGTCCGTAATAACACCGCTTTATACGCTTTCGAAAATTTCCGCAGGCAGTAATGAGCTGTATGCCCTTGGAATATTATACATGGCATTTATGTACGATAGGGGCTCTGAAGTACATATCACGATTAAAAGACATTTGAACAGTTCACCCGGTTCTCTCTTTTTTACTGAAAAAGTGGTGTTTTATAATGACGTATAGGATACTCTCATATATAACGTGTGTTCTTAAGCACTTGCCCCGCCCTGTACGTATTGAATTCAAGAAAGAAGGATCACCGAATTAGATAGAAATTTTCTCTTGTGTCACATTCAAGGCTTCCAGAACATTTCTCGTCAAATTTGGGGAGAGCCCTATTTTTTCTATTATTTTGATTTCTTGTTAGTATTTTTTGTAGATATGGTAAAGAAAATGTGCAGATATTTACACAATTTAAATGGAAAAGTTTCACAACTTTCCACAAAGAATCTCTTCAAAGTTTTTCTAGCGAATATCAAATTTCATAATATTTTTGCCTCAAAGTTCCACGCTAGGTCATTCACAATCAATAATGAGATAGCATATTCATTCCTAATATCTACAATTAATTCCAAATGTTTGTGTTGCAAATTCCAGTAAGAAACACAGGGCGCACATCACCTAAAGTCTTTTAAACCATGATTGCATCTCATTCATACCTTTCCCAGGGAGAAGCTACGTAATGGGACAACCATTACACCACAGGGTGTAATCTATGTAATTTTTTAACAATTGTCTTTCGCCAACCTTAAAGAGTAATGACACGATTTCTAACTTTATTAGCTCGTAATCCAATAGCATTAGTATGGATCTCTCTCTCTTCAGGGTTGTTTAGGCATGATCGCTCAAGTCGGACAGGTGGACTTCTACCCCAACGGAGGCGTCCACCAGCCCGGATGTCTCATCATCAACAGCACTGACATTCTCGACCTCGTCTGTGAGTTTTTCTTTATAAATTTGAGAGTGTTCTTCGAATTGTGCCTCAGGATAGTTCATCAAGTCCCAATTTCCATTTGTCTCATTGATTGATATCGATCATACAAATTTTATTAGTACCTGAACAGGAAAGACTAGTACTGCTTTTGCTTTTTTTAACAAAATTTAGTTTTCACATCACGGAAAGTGGCTGCACAGGTTTAATCAAAACCTTGGATGTAGATCAGAGAATTTTTACAGCACATGCGCCACATCCGAGGAGATGAAGATTCAATGAAAGTGGAAGGCGCACAGTAGAAAAATGAACTGGATGAAGTGTATTGTTTATAAATATATGTTTGGCGACAGTCTACTTTTTTAATAAGAAAATTTAAAAGAGATTAATACTGAGAAGCACTATCGTTCATATATATCGAAGAAATCTCTACAATTATACATTTCTGGACTTCACCTGCAAGTGAAACTAGTGAGCGGGACTGCTCTTCGATCTAATATCAATTCATAGCCAAGTTGACGGCGAGGTGCGAATACTTTTGCAATACAAGCAGGTTGTCGTGTCCACGAATCCTAACTTCACTAAATTCCAGTGAGCTGCAGCCACGGACGAGCTCCAGAGTACTGGATCGAGAGCATCTCGGCGCAGGAGCCGGCGGACAACACTTTCTGGGCGAAGCCCTGTGAAGACTGGGCCTCTTACAGCGGCGGCCAGTGCACTTCCTGCGGCAACGGGTGCCTGCAGATGGGCTACCCCGATGATATTTCAGGAGTCAACATACCGTGAGTCGACACGAAAGTGAAATTTATTTTTTGATAATTCATGCCAAGTTAGGGAGGAATCCATAGAACAATACACCCAGTGGTGTCACGGTAAAGTTAGACCTGATACGTTAGCAGTAGATTGTGGTACTCCTATGTCGAGAGCTGTGAAATTTGTTCGACTTCCAATCTATTAGCTGCTTCTCTTTTGCATAAACATTATTTTGTTTGGAAAATAAAAATAAATAAATTTTTTAGGCGGCTCAAAAAGGCCTTGGTATTGATTGGTATCGTTCTGACATGGGCAGATAAGGCCGTGGTGTTGACGTGAAATCATTACAATTCATTTTTTTCAATATATTCCCTTAATTTAAGCTCAATGATGTTTTTCAATGTTGGTTCTCAGCGGCTTTTAAATTAATAAAAACTTTCTAAGCAGCTTAGCTTTAGGACAAATGAATGTGTCTCTGTGACAACGATGAACTTGTCGAGCGTGTGAGCTATACTCGGCTCAGCGGCACCAGAGCGCCCTATGACGCTTCGAAATCCCCCTGTTCAGTTGCCAGTTGCGAGAAAACGGGAAGTCTCTCCTACAACTTATGCTCTTCTGACATACGTAGGAAACGCCCAGTTTTTAGATGTATGGCAAAGGGCCAATATGCCAGGAAATATAATATTTCATCATATGCTTCCCTACGAGTGAATGGACGAGTATTATCCGAAACATTAAGGTTTTTATTTTAGCTCTTGTACCTTAACTTCTCCTTAATCTCTAGTTGCTGCATTCCTAGCCCTCCCAAGATTATATCAAAAAGTAAATATTTCTCGGTAAAAATGGCAAAGGTAAGATTTCAAAATTTGATTTTTCTAATTGTGTGATGAATTCTTTGTTAGTGGTATATACGAGTATATGTAAATAAACTTCTTTATGAATTAAAAACGTGAATGAAATACAGTTCAAACGTGTACCACTAATGTCATAAATTAGTGTTTTTCTCATTAGTTACAAAATCGCCTGCATCCTGAACTGATATGAAAAACTAACAGGTTTTACTAATGCGTTCTAAGTAACCAATTACCTTCACGGATTCAATGTGGAGTATTATTCCTTGCCTTCACAGGCTCAATAATGAATATTTCTTTTTTGCCTTTATAGGTTCAATACAGATTATTACTTCCTTGCCTTCACAGGTTCAATACTGAGTATTACTCCCTTGCTCTCACAGGTTCAATGTTGAGTATTACTTGACCACCAACTCCGAGTCGCCCTTCGCTCAGGGTTAGTCCTGAGGTGACCTAAGTCAACATCACTGTGCATCTTTTTCATAATCGATTCAGCTGGGTATTCACGAGTATCGAAGTATTTTTGACAGTGTCAAATCATTAAAAAATTAAAATTGGAATTGCTATTAGTCTATTATTTTTACCCTTGTTCTTTTAATAGAATTGACACTGGGCAAAGAAAAAATTCTTATCTAGTACTTTTCATACATTTAATTTAATTTTTACTTGGGAAGAAGAGGTGAAGTAATTCAAATACTAGGCTAGGACGTAAAACGAGACAATGACGCCAGATTTTTAAGGATGGAATTCGTGTGATTGTTAGATCTAATGAAAGGGTTAATTTTCTGACTACACGTGCAGCTAAATATGTACACGTCGAGCTATGTACAACGCTTTTGATACGGGAGTTAGAACTACTCATGCAATAAATAAGAGAAGGTTGAGCTGTCTTGAGGAAGCCTAACAAGTGATCGAGACTTCCGCCAGCTCGAACCCCAATATGGGATAGGGCATAGCATGGTGAACCAAAACCCTACGTACTTTCGCCGTGAATACGGCCTCCCCAGCAATTGTGAACTGCATCGGAGAATGTATTCGAGGCAGAGCTCACGCTCGCCATACGAGTGGGTAGGGAAGCGTAAGCTCTGCCCCGAATAATTTTCGACTAATTCTCTAAATCACCTGTTTAGAAACGTGTCTTCCCCGCCAACCACTTTTCAAGACGTTCATGATATTTTATTCGGGTGGTGTGAGCAGTTACTCGAGAACGCTGATGAGATGTGTGTACGCTCTGCGGCTGAGTTGCATTGACGCGATAGTTTTCTAGTAAATTTTTTTGATTTACCTGAATTTTTAAAACCAAAATTTTTTGAAGCCAGAATGTTTTTTAAGTTTTACGGAGCATCTGAGAGTAAATCGTTTCTGTAGCACTTAAAAGATCTTCACTGCACATGAAGAAAGCAACCCCAAATCGTGCTGAACCCACAGTGCTCAAGATCTTTGAAGACGTTCCGCTCACAAAGAGACATGAGTTCCGATAACCGCGTAACTGCAGCCCTTACCCGTATAGAGCGCTTGATTTGCAGTCGTCTCCTAACCAGAGCGCTACGTTGGTTTTACCAAACAATTGCTCTACAGTCGTCTCCTGCGTAGAGCGTCAGATAACAGAGAGATATGTAGTAGCGAGCAAATTTTCTTTCCTCTCCATGAAGAAAAATTTCCGAAGGGACACCAACACCAAGACGCACAGCAACACTTTTACAGCAGCAACTACAGCTCTAGAAGAGACCAATGCACGCAAAATACACAAACCTGTAAAGCGTCTTCTTGGCCACTTTTCGACCTTCTGGATGTGATAAAATCCTCAAATTTTGGCATGCAAATAGAAGAAAATTCTAAGAACTATGAGCTTCGTCCAAACCCACTACATCTTGACCTTTTTTCGGGGGTCCAAAGGGGTCAAATAGGACCCTTTTGCGGATATTTGCCGCGCCTTTCCTAGGGGATGTACGGGTTATATTTTTTCAATGATAATAGCCAATAAAATGTACTACGCACACGAGCGGTTTTGGAAGGTCCAGGGCTCATAGCAAAGCTGTCTTTGAACATTTGTTTCGGGTGGCAAAAACATTTCTCACGCCTTTTTCTCTAGTTTCGTTGGAGATTTTTTTTCGAAACTCATCCTCGAGATGGATATGATGAAGGTCAATCTTTCATCAAATTTATAACCTCTGGGGTCTTTTAATTCGGCCAAAAGTTCTTGAAGATGAAAAACACGTTGTAAACCCGTCATACATGCATATCATCGGTTCCAGCCATCCTAGTGCTTTGGGGTATAGAACAACACTCGAAGAGAATTTCACTGCGCTCCTATAAGTTTTTAGCGAGCTTTCGAACTCGGAGACTTATCGAGTTATGCAGGAAAAATGAAACTTATTCGTATGGATCCCATTTTTCGGTGTTTCCCACGATTTGCTCATGACTTGTTCACTTTAATGTTCGCATTCTTCAAACGAGTACGAAAATGTGCGTCTTTTCACTCCCGTTTTACTCGTATTAAATACATAGGTGCATAAGCTCAATATCTCTTTGAATACTGAAAAAATACAAATCGACATCTCCGTTCTCCGAAACAGGGGCGAAAAACTCAAGAACGCCTACGGTATCTCTGCCCAATATTTCACGTCCTACATGTGGGAACATCCTTGTTTACCCCCGCCGATGGGGGTGTTCTGACCTAGCAATGTTGCCCCGCAGACGTAGCGACAACGTAACTGTATGCGTCACTATTTATTTTTCTTGTAATGGGACATTATGGTGAAACAAAGACGATTTGACGGCATACATGACACGCGTAGCAGCAACTTTTAGCGTTCATCCTCAGACCAGTAGATAGAGGAAAGTCAATATTGGAGTAGCGGTGATTACTTTAGTTGGGTTGTAGCAGTTGTAACGCATTGAAAACCCAACGGTAAAACGTTTTGGAATTAATAAAGGTTCTTTTTTGTGTGTGCTGGAGCCATGGCTCAGGGAGGAAGAAAGAGTGTTGTATGGGGCAGTCGCCCCCGCCCTCCCGTGGCTGTAGGGTTTTTCAGGGGTTACCGATAGAGCTTGAAGTGGCCTGCCCTTGAATAGCTACGGAGAACAGGTGGATATGTTTCTGAAAATACTTCATTGTTTTCGTTATTTGAGGTGCTTTTGTCATTCGCACTCAAATGAATAGAGATGTTTTATGTTCGATAACATGTACTGACAACGTGGTAGCGTTATTGTTTATTTCCGAACAAGAAGTTTATTTCTGGGGCTGGGGGAGTGTGTGTTTGGGTCTGGGTATCATGTGCAGAGAGACGCCGTCATTCCGAGGAGCTCCATTTGCAACGATCAAAGTACGAAATTGTACATAACTTTACGTTTATATTTCGCGAGGAATACAAACAGAAATAATTCATGTGCGCATCATATGCTCATGGGTGCTTGACGATTCGCGTACGAGTTGTTATGGCCGCGGAAAAGTAGTGTTGAGAGGTATTTCTTATCGGCACAAGCTCTACACATGAGGGACAGCGTTTCATTTTTGTTCATAGATACTTCATATTTCAGCAACACGTGTTCATGGTGCAGGACCGAGTGTAGAATGCGCAAAAAATGTGATGAAGCGATCATCAAAAGGCATTTCATTGGTTTCAAATCAGGTTTTTGTATCGTTTTTGATTTGTGGAAGGCGACTTACTATAGCAGACTTGCATCTCGTATTCATTTCTTTCGGAAAAGTTGAAGTTTATTTTCTCAAAAATATGAGAAGTCAATGAGCACTGAAAAAGTTTAGAATGAACGATACAAGAGGAGGCAAAGACTAGTAATTCAACCTCAATAAATTTTTCTTGAGTCGTGTTACCTGCTTTGTTTGACGTCGGAGTATAAGGACGTATTATGTTCGTACGTATGTGGGTACGGCCGGACCTGGAAGTAAGGAGGTATAAGTGTCCTCTAGAAATCATTCTTGAGCTTGATTGAGTCTTCTTGGGCTGCGGATTTCGATGGTTCATTGGAAAGTTTTTCGTGTAGTTCATTAACTGCTAGCAAGAGAGTACAATGTTTTGAATGGAGGTATTAGCCCGTGTGTTGTGTGTTTGTGTGTGGTTTTGAGGGTGAAGTGTGATGTGAAAGACATGTGCGGTGTTGGTTGTATAATGACCAGATGATCGAGTTATTTTTATGAAGTGTTATCAGTTCGTTAAGTAAGTGAGGGCACTCATGAGACGATGTAGGTTCTTGGGAAGTATGTTTGTTGATGCATGCTGATGCTTTTTTTAAGGTGTTTAAAGGAGTGTGTGGAATGTCGACCGTACTATGTTTTGTTGTCACCGAGTGGAGCTATTTTTTAGAGTGGTAACTCGAATCTTTGCAGGTTTGTGTCGTTGCATGGTGTGCTGCTGTTTTGTATTTGGTGAATGTGAGGGTGAAGGAGTGTGGGGACGACTCGGTTGTTTCGTTGAGTGCAAGCGTTAAAGGAGTATACATAATCAACTGCATTGTTGTGTTGAATGATTTTAATGAGTAGATGGAGGAGTGTGCTCCATTGTATTCCTGTTTTTGTTGAAGTCTGAGCGTTTGGGATGTGTACTCGAGTGTATTGTTGCTTTTATTTGAGTACGAGTGTTTGAGAGTATGTGTACTTGAGTGTATTTTTCTGTCGTAGTTGCTGAAAGCTGGAGAGTTTGCACAGCATGCCTGGTGATGTCATAAGAAGCAAATAGAGCCTATTATAAGAAGTAAGAAGGAAATAAAGCAGCTGCTCGCTATAACCAATCTAGCGCCCTATGCAGGGAGCGGATATAAAACTACTTCAATTTATTCAGTTTTTGTTTCAACTGATTACAGAATTTTGCTGAACTAATGATCTTCTTTTCTAAAAATTTTTAGTGGCAAAGTTTTATGCGTTTTGCACTACACCATTTCTAAGACAATTTGTGACGAACGAAATTTTTGTCACAAACGAAATCTGATTTGTCAGAAACGAACTTTGAATCGTCATAAACGGAGTTCGAATTGTCGCAAAATAAATATGGTCTGTCTCAAACGAAATTTGAATTGCAAGAAATTAACTTTTTCATCTTAGAATATAATCAAATAAGTTTAAAAAACACATTTAGTTTCATTATGNGTGGACGATTATATTAAACATCAGCACAGAAACGATCAAGACGTCATATTATTAATACCATAGACAATTTCAAACTAAAAGTATCGAAACGACACTGCGAAAACATGTACGACAGGGGAAAACGATTATTTCAAATTTATGAAGAAAGGCGGGATTCGAAACAAGTACCCAAGATATTAATAATAACAGGAGGGCAGCTGAAGTTGCTGAAGAAATTTTTCAATTTACAATACAGCGATTTTTTATAATAGGACATCCTTATGTTTATCAAACTATGATAAAATGAAATATTCAACATTGAGATGAATTGCTATACGAAATGCACGTGCAAATAAATATTATATTAATTCATCTTATTATAAAGGGTCAGGCAAAACGATCTGACACATTTCTAGGCAAAGTGACTGACACATTTTCAATGCAGATCCAGTAGCCCTGAAGTTGGTAACCAATAACAAGATCGTTTCGAGCTGGTACGGGATCCTGTCTACCAAGATTGAAGTGCAAACGGAATGCTCTTTGTGTTGCAGTTACAGATTCGTTTGTTTTGATAAACGTTTCCACAATGAAAGCGCGATGCTCAGTAGTCCAATTCATGGCAGCAACTGAAAAAGGAACGAAAAACATTCGAGATGTAGATTTTACGTGTTCATTTGCAGCGTCCTCATCTCGTGAAGTTATATGGTAATTGAATTCGTTTTTAAAACAAACGTAACTTACATTATTCTATTCAATGACAAATCAAATTTTTTCGTGATAAATTTGATTCATTTTGTGAAAATTCAAATTGCAATAGTGAAAAATTGAATTTTTTATGGAAGTTTAAATTTCGTTTACGATATTTTTTTAAAGCAATTCAATTTGGGTTTAAACGATTTGATTGCAGGTGTGGGCTTCAACATTAAAAGAAATATTTCTCAGCTCGTCAGAATTTGTGTCCAACTTACATTTCCTGTAAGTCCCAATGAGTCTGAGGCTTTGTGAAACATGGAGCCTTCGCCATTGGTTCGTCGCTGATGGCTGGTTGGGCCCATGTTTGTGTTTCATGAATACATGTAGAGCAAGGTAAGAGAATCTGAAGTCACCATTAACCGAAAAGAATGTTTCTGCAATTTGCCTGCTGCATACTTTTTGATGATATTACTATTTCTGACTTGGAGTGATCGTCACTTCACGCTAGAATATAGAGCAACGAAAAGAGTTAATAAAGATATGTAGTGCCTGTCAGCGTATCGCTTGGGCCAATAGACCATTGCTCCTGACCTTCCGTAAGTATGGTTGTCTACATTTTTCCTACGATTCATACTCCGTTCACACACGTTCGTTTTACTGTTTTATATGTTCTCTTACTTTTTGTACGCACATTTAAAAAATTAAATGTCGGTCAATTTATCCACACTGATGCAAATTTTTCTTTGAGGCATTGTATTTAATGTGCAATTAGAGTCTATTTCCTTTGCATAAAAATCAATTAGGTTACGCTCATTATCGCTTAATGAAGTTAATTCATTTCTGTTGTACAGCTTGTACTAGCCGATATCGTTGAACACTACTGATGCAAGCTCTATGATGCTACATCTTTCTAGTCAAATCCAATGTTAACATTTTCCTAAATACTTCTGTATGAGTAGTTCAAGGTTGTAACGTTGCTTTCAATTCAAGTGTGTCGCGACTCCTGGTTTTTCTTGCCCTGTTAATGCTACACGATTTTTGCCGTTGTCAGCCAACCAACACTATTTAGTATTGACTTTGCATAGGACTCGGGGAAAACCCAAGATCGGACCACTCGGCTTGTTTCTCTTGCCATTTGCTATTTTAAGTCAACATGTTGCGTAATCATTGAGGTTTCCCACCGTTTGCAGGGTTCAGTTGCAGTAAAACGACCGTGAAATGTTCCTGTAGCTCATTTAAGAAAATGAACGTTCATTCATGATCGTTTTTCTTCATAAAGCCAGTAACTAAAGCCTTCCAAGAAGAATATGTTTCAATTTAACTACTTTTTTCAACGTCGCTAGCTCAACGGTTGTGTTTACTACAAGAACTATATCGCTCTTTATGGGAAACCTCTTCGATAACAAATACTACGAATGCTGTTACTTAATGCTTTTACTTTGGGGAAGATAGAAGAAAAAATATCGAGGAACGCGATGACTTTCCCTAGTTTGATGGCACGCCTGATAAAGAGTAGCGCCATCCGTCGCTCTCACGCGATTGTGGATGGCGCGAGTCCTGAAAAGACCGCAGCTGACCTGACTGCACGGCACACGTAGCTGTGGTCAGGCCTCACGCAGGGACACAACTAATGGTGAGCGGGAACTCATGAAAGAATTGGAAACAAATGTTTATTTTAAAATCAGTTTCACACAATGCATGAGACAAATCTCGGAACGAATTTTCAAACAGTAAGACTACAACCTTAAAGTTGAGTGTTTAAGTCATGTTGGAACTTCCTTCGCAATTCTTAGTTCACAATCGCTTATCCTGAATTGCAGTTAAACACCAGAAGTAAAATACTCCTTGAGATTATAGTGCGATTTTTCACACATGCCTCATGAAACAGACCATGAAATGAAAACCATGAAATGAAAATATAAAGCAGAATAAGTCACTGAATATATGGAATGAAATATCAGTCAAATCAATAAAAATGTGGTACATTAAAATAACAATAGTTTTCACTTTTTGATTCTTTCGAAAAATTACAAAAATTGTCAAAGTTTAGTCCTGATACTTGTTAAAACAGTTCATGGCAAAATAACTGCACAAAATGATGGTGCACATGAAGTTTGAACTACTTTGAGCTCAAATATAATGATGTATCGGTCATTTAAAATCAACGTGTAATTCAACAAGATTTTATCAAGCTCACTTGCTCTTGCATGACATAAAAGGGTATTGCCACTGGAGCTTCACATTCGTACTGTGAAGGCCAGCAACCATACTGAAAACTGCGCACAAGAAAATGAGACATTGATTCCGATACATTATATGAAAAGTTTGTATAACGCTTTCACATAATCAAAACACAATACCCTAAGTATAAATAATACTAATGGTAGATTTGGAAGTTCAATCAGAAGCTGTGTTTATAACAGCTTCAGGTAGAGTAAGCTGTTCATATTGCCGTGGCTGTAGAGTGTATTTTTTTATTGGCAAAATGAAAATAAAATCATAGCCATGCCACAAGCTTTACGTATGCCGCAGTTTCCATGTGTATATACACGTGCAGGTATATATACATACTCGTGTAGGCCGGAAACAAAATTTCTCTTATAAATTTATTGTTGAAGACTATGGACAGTTGTTGGTTCTTTTGCCATTTTGTGCATGGGAGTTGTTGCCTGTGAGATGATGGGGTGCAAAGGGTTCGCTTCTTTGTGCGATTTTATATCCCAAAAGGGGTAACCATGCCAATACGATCCAATTATTGTGACAAATGTTGTTGTGCTGTAACAAAATCGGTCATTTGGGTAAGTTTGCTCCTAGAACGCTGTAGTACTTCTGTTGGATCTATAATTAAGGATAGGAATTTATTCAAGTCACTTACGATGCTGTTAATCTATTCTAAGAAATCTTGTTTATTAAGAATAACAAGGATTTTAAAATTCTTTGGCTGCTTGAATTAATTTAAGAGTGAGTGGTACCGAAACCTACATTCGAGCGCTTTATAGTTCAATATCACAACGCAGTTGGTCTTCCAAATTAGAGTTCATTATCACTTTGCTACGCTGTTGAACTTATAGCAAGGATTCGTACAGTTATTCCTACTTAATTTTTTTCTTTGTGGAATCCTATTTTCTTTGAAAGTGATAATATAAGCCAAGATTTAGTGGTTGATTTTTATCTACAGTCAACTCATGGTTTAAAGGATTGATATAACCATCGGAAGGATTTGGTAAGCAAACATTACCTCGATAAAGTTGTTCCAGTGTTCCGATTATTCGAGTTTTCATTCAGTTGTGGTGGATAGTTTTCAGGTATTTTAATATATCCACGATTCATCCACGAATGCAGCGAAATTAAACATTGCATTTGGAACTCAACTAAGGCCCATAGAAAAGACACAAATACAGGTCTCTGTCTCAACTACCTCAGTGAATTTCCAAAACGATACAAGAAAAGAGTTATAAGGACAATTATCAACCGAGCTTTAAAAGTTTATACCTCTAATGTAGACATTGAAAATGAATAAAAATTCTGTTGCCAAATGTTTATCAAAAATAGATATACCAACTATTTCATGAATAACGAAATCGATTTTATACTGAACTACAACTGTAAATTGTAGGGAAATAGTTGGGAGAAATCATTGAATATAAAAAATAATTTACTGAGAAAATTGAAAAACTAATAGAAGTGAACAAACAACTGACCTTGCTTATGAGCAATCAACGAATGAGAGAATATATATGTATATGCACACAATTACTCGTACATATTCACATACGAGTAAAGATATGTGTTATCGTCGAGACGCAAAGTGACAAACACATTTTCCTTTACATCATTCAGAGACCAGAAGCTTTTTTATAAACTGAGGGAGATTGTTCCACAGCAAGCTCCTGAGATTGGAAGAGCTATTCGTTCTATGTCGGATGAACGGTAGTCCACTAAAGCATCATTTCTTGTCTTGCTTGTTGTTTTACTGCGTTGGAGGGCGAGTGTTTTGCAATGTTTGCATTACTCTCAGGGCCGCACAAAAAGGAGAAAGCATATCTAGCTTTAAAAATGAGAAATATAACTGTATGTGAACACAGCTTAATTTCTTTAACGCGGGGTTGCGTGAACACATTTCGTTATTACCTGTAAAAACGAGGAGGAAATTCTTGGGTGTGGTGGGCCATGACACAATGAGGAAGATGCAATACGTGGTGAGCTGTGACACGTACAATGAGGAAGGTGCTGGGCGTGATGAGCTGTGACACAATGAGGAAGGTGCTGGACGTGGTGAGCTGCGACATGATGAGGAAGGGGCTCTATGTGGGGAAGTTGTTTTGTGTGATAAGGGCTGACCCAAGAAGGAAGTTAGTGGATATAATGATCGGTGACACAAGGAAGAAGTTCTCGGGCGTGAAGGCTGACACAAGGAAGAAGTTTTCGGGCGTGAAGGCTGACACAACGAAGAAGTTTTCGGGCGTGAAGGCTGACACAAGGAAGAAGTCGTTGAGCGTGGTAACGGCTGACACAAGGAGGAAGTCGTTGGGCGTGGTGGAGATTGACCCAAGGAATAAGCTGGGTACTTTGGTGCTCTTTAGGTGCCTAATTTCGCGAAACAAAAGTGAAAGTGAGAATGGCTTCTTGCTCAGCAGAACAAATTTCTGTCCTGGAAATTAAAATGCAATGACTACTGATGAATACCATCTGGAAGAAAAATGTGTTAAGCTTAATCTTTGGCAATTTGAGCCCTCTGAGTCTCTTTCTCCAGTGTTACTTGTAGAGCACGATGTATTCCTTCGTCTTTGTATCTCTATGTGAGGCCCTTTGCTTTTACGAATGTATGCAGTTTCATTGGCTTTCTCCTACAAAATATGAACAATAATGTGTTTCGAGGGAAAAAGCAAATATGAAATGTTCCCCAATGTAATCACATGTAGTGTACTGTAAGTTTCCGGAAGACATCGTAGCATAACCCCCATAACCCCAGAAAAAATGTGAATCATAATAATGCGCGGCATTTTTGAATTATGGACAATGCGTCAGGGTATCCCAGCAGCCGAGGCCGCTCGTCGTGCCGTGTCAGCAGTGCAAAGGTTGCATATTTGTTGTCAATATCCTGCGTTGGCTGACTGTATCGCGGGTCCGAGCATCAATTAGTTCTGTGTTTACAGAATTCCAGAGTCCTGCCCTTAAATAGAATTACTTTTGAGTATCATTTGATTCGTTCGGTATGTTTATCCGAGATGTTACTTTTGTATTTTTTATATTGTTTCTGATATTAAAATTTCCAATGCTACATTATCCAGGGCAGTGATTATTTTTCCATGCTGGCAATAATACCATTGGTCATTTGATGTTTGTTTTCTTTTTGAACTCAAATGAACATTCACATCAATTTCATATGGGCGATCGATCTCTTACATCTCAAATTGCACAGATCAACATAAGCCTTAAATGGGTTTCAATGCTCTCATTTTTGTATTTTCGGCTAATATTGTAGCAGTTTTACGAAGCATTACGCAAGCGTAAATCTGTAGAAATTATATTATGCAAGCAGCTCATACTAAACATAGTTTTGAGATGTATATTTCAGTGTGTCTAAAGCATGATCTTCTTTTTCCAAAATAAGAGGTTTTGGATGAATAAAAGAGCAAGACAAGCTGCATTAATCATCCTTAATACACACATATGTATTTGTGACAAAACCTAACTTCAAGGGTTTCGGCCTGCGGCCATTGTCAGTGATAAGTAAAAACCTCTGAGCTTAATGAATAAAAATGGGGTTATCGTTTATCACTGAAGACGGCCAGTGGCCTAAACGCTTAAAGTTAGGATTTGAGAAAGATATATTTTAATTATCAACTTAGCTTGTATTGCTCTTTTATGCGTATTAAGATTACTTCAGCTCCCCATTTATTTCCATATAGCTTTATCAAAAGGCTTTATTTCCCAACTGTTCACCGTTGATTCTGTTTAGATAAAAATATATAGACTAGTCGCAGAGGCATCTCGATACTATAACACCATTCAAGTACTCTCTGAAACATTTTTTCTTAAAATCTATCATTCATTTTGCACCAACCTAATATGCATACAAGGTGGTATAAAAAAGTTTCGAGACTAGCTCTGCAGCGAGTCAACAGTTGGCAGCACAAGGCCGCACGCGCTGTCTCAGGCATGAATCTTTGTAAGAGACAGGCTACTGCGTGAATCGGTATCTGCTCAGCCCGTGTTGTTGTGATAATATGCGTCACCCCTTTTGCGCAGATATCTGTTTAGAACTGTATCACTGTACCGTGGATGACTAGTCTTTTATGTTGAGGAATATCGCTATTGACGAAATTTGAGTGTACAGGTGAGCTGTGTACGAGGCAACAGTTTTCTCAATGGCAGAACGCATCGTCTCCAAGGCTGAAAAAGGCGCGGCGGGTCAACAGTTCATCGTCTTTTTCGACACATACGGCACTGTGTATCGAAAATTTGTCCCCACAAGCCAGACCTTCAATAGCAAATTCCCCTCAGGTTTGAACTCTGCGGTGAGAGAACATTCTATGAGAGCGACCAGGCTTGAGGCACACGGAAAACTGAATGATCCTCGACGAAACTGCACCGTTACTGTTCTCTCCTCACAGCGAGTTTCTCGCCAGACAAAACATGATCCCAGTACTGGATGAGTCGTACTCTCCAAAGTTGACTTGTGGAATTCGCCAGCTTACTGCAGTTGGAATTAAGTGTAAAGGTTATCGTTTTGACACAATTGCGGAGATGCGACGCATTGACTCTTGAGAAATTCGCCAGCTTACTGCGGTTGGAATTGAGTGTAAAAGTCATCGTTTTGACACAATTGCGGAGATGTGACGCGAATTGCAGAATTTGCGCGACTCATTTCGTGGAGTGAAGCTGCACGACGCATCTTGGAAACGGCTAGACCAAGAGCTGTACAAGAGGACTACTTTAAAGGAGATAATGGAAAAAGAGCAGAAATAAAAAGATTTCGTTTCATTTGAACTAGTCTCGAAACTTGTTGATACCACCTTGTATAGAAAATTCAGATGCATAAATGAGTGTAAAAAAACTTTAGTTAATATCGGGCTTGCTAAATATATTTACGATATTTACTGGAGTTAAAATTGAGAAACAATGACAAAAAATTTGTGTTCAGCATGTTTTCACCTGTGCTCTGAGACGAAAAAGAAGAGCGCTATTTGTATTCACATGTGCAAATGCAAGAGATTTCCGTTTTGCTTCGTACGGAGAGACGGTTAGGCGTTACGCGGACGTGCAGAGGTGGTAGACCTTCATTGGTCCCAGGAAAATGACGTCAATCCAGTTACAATTCATTACCTAAAACGCACAATTTTTCTTTTCACAAGCACATATTTTTAAAGAGAACTTGTAGGCCTATTAAAGAGCAGTCGTCCTCAACTGGAGCACCTTAGAACTTAATATTAAATGCAAATTGAAGTTTAACAGCCAAGAAGAATTACTTTTAACCCAAGAAATCATAACGTTCCTTTTTCAATTACTCAGTCAGAAGTATAAACACAATTTTCTTATAAAAGGAAAGTGCTCCTTGTCACTACAGCGCTCACCAATAAGGTACGCTTATATGCTTGAGTGTGGCCTTGCAGAAATAGACACAGATTAATGAAAAAAAATCTATGCGCCAGTTATCGAACGCTGTAATTGACATAGAAGTCTTAGATGATCACATAGCCCACTGTCCTTTAAATTGTAAACAATTTATTCCCTTTAAGCCAGGTGTGTATCGCACGACACCAGGGTCGTGCGGTTCCGCCTGCACCTCAGGGAAAGCAGTGCCTCCCGAATGAAATATACTGGTAGTTACATGTTTCTTTTACGGCAAACTGTGAAAACGATTCAACATTACGATTACAAGTTTAAAGAAAGGAAAAGTTTTTTACACTGACAAGTGTCTTGATGCAGTTTACTCTAAGGAGCAGGCACGGGTCGCGCCTGGTGTCAGAAATTAGCACTATAAGTTTTCAACACACAGCTCCACTCCTGACTAAATTCGCTATGCAATCAAACATGAGACGTGTGTTTGATGTAATCCTGTTCATGACTTCTCTGGAAGATATTCAACCTGATGAGGTTGCAAATTACAAAAAAATATACTTCTTTACTTCAGTAATAATTGCGCTATAATAAGATGCGATTAAGGTCCCTAATTAATTTTATTTTCTTACAGAAACGATCCGTTAGAGTGATGATGGACCTCCGAATTATGCGTAAGTTCAGCGTTAGGATTGTTTGCTCATGAAAAACAGTTTTTTTCATAGCTTAGTTGCGTCTGACAAATAATGGATTAAAAGCAGAGTGACGATATGCAAGGCATCAGGTCATACTGGAGCCTGAAATGAAAGATTAACGAAAGTTTCACTTGCACTACGTAACTGCGCGAGGAATTCTAAAAAGTATTTTCAATCGTTTTCTAGCTTTTACACCCTGGAAAAATAGGAGTAAATATATTTTTCTCTAAAATAATGCTATGGAAGATTTTTAAAAATCGATTAATAGAGTATTTGAAGATTTTTTAGGGCAGAAATCAGGTATTATATTGTCTTTCGTCGAAGTTTAAAGATGGCCAACCCATTCTGGAGGTGGCTACATTTTTCAAAATTCGACTCACTGAAAACTTGCGATCACGGGAATTTTGTTGCGGTCTTGACTTCGTAACTGGAGTTTTTATGAATGTGCATTTGGGAAATACATAGAATTGACATAATTTTTGTGGGTTAGTGCGCAACGTGATGTTGTTGGGAACTGAACTGTCGTGATGTATCATACTGAAATTTTGAAAGTACGAGTACACCGCGGGTGGAATTATAAACAACGTTTAGCAATCAGGACTAACCTTCCTAGAATTTGCACGTTTTGTTGTCCATGTTATTAGTTCCACAGAAAAAAAATGTCAGACATTTCACCGATAGTGTACCTGAAGAAGTTCTACTTAATTAACATTGAACTTTTTTACCAGTGGTGCTGGCATTAGTGCTGGCAGTGTCATCAGGCGTCAGCTGGAGCAGGCTGGAGCGCGAGGCGGCCTTTGCAGACTACGACCCGCGTACCAGGGAACGGCTGGTGGAGCTCTCCTACGGCTGGGGGGACGGCTGGCAGAGGCTGCTTGTCCCCGGGCCCAAACCCCAGGCCAGGGCTGTGGAGGACCAAGTCCATTTCTGGCTTTGGACCAGGTGGCTTTGCGATCTTGCATATGGGCGGGAACCTCGAGCAGTTGATATAAAATGCTAATATGTTTCCAATGTATTTCCTTGAAGGCTCTGTGATATATTTTAACGCTGAATGTACCCAGGTACTTTTAATTGTGATTAGATATGTGAAATTTATCTGGGAACAATATTCAGACATCGAAAGAACCAAATCTGACTCACGATCCTGCGGTTGCCAGCCCATGGGTTACTAAAAAATGTTTCAAGCTAGATTCTAGCGTGAGGCATGCTTGAGTAACTTTCTGATAGATCTACTTTAGTTACCACATTGCTCAACTCAGGATGAGCCCACGTCTGTTGTATCGGACGTCTCCATAAAACAGGGTTGTTGGGTCCTCGAAACATCTAATATATGAGATTCTTACATCGAGATTCGTTTAAAATGTTACGGACACATTTATTTCGTTGACATCACAGCTTTCCAGGATTCTAGAAATACATTTATCATAATTATAATGACACATTAGAATTTGATTTTCCCTGAACCTCGAAGTATGTACGTTATTGTCATTAACTTCTATTTTATTTTGTGTATTTGAATAAAGCTCATTTTTGCCAGAAACTTTATTCTTTCTATGGAAAAATATCAATGCAAATTTTCTGACACATCCAACATTTTACGTTTCCAGATCAAACCCAAACCTAGAGTATGTTCTCGAGCCCTTCAACGTGGACAGCTTCGAGTCTTCCCCTTTTGACTCATCAAAAGACACGCACTTGGTGTTCCACGGTTTCTCTTCCCAAGGCAGGACCGGCTGGATTCTGGACATCAGGGATGGTAAGTGGACTTCAGGGCTGATAGGTGGACTTCAGGAGTGGTAGGTAGACCTTAGGGGTGGTAGGTGGACTTCAAGGCTGATAGGTGGACTTTGGGAGTGGTAGGTGGACTTTAGGAGTGGTAGGTGGACCTTAGGGGTGGTAGGTGGACTTCAAGGCTGATAGGTGGACTTTAGGAGTGGTAGGTGGACTTTAGGAGTGGTAGGTGGACCTTAGGGGTGGTAGGTGGACTTCAAGGCTGATAGGTGGACTTTGGGAGTGGTAGGTGGACTTTAGGAGTGGTAGGTGGACCTTAGGGGTGGTAGGTGGACTTCAAGGCTGATAGGTGGACTTTAGGAGTGGTAGGTGGACTTTAGGAGTGGTAGGTGGACCTTAGGGGTGGTAGGTGGACTTCAAGGCTGATAGGTGGACTTTGGGAGTGGTAGGTGGACTTTAGGAGTGGTAGGTGGACCTTAGGGGTGGTAGGTGGACTTCAAGGCTGATAGGTGGACTTTAGGAGTGGTAGGTGGACCTTAGGAGTGGTAGGTGGACCTTAGGGGTGGTAGGTGGACTTCAAGGCTGATAGGTGGACTTCAGGGCTGATAGGTGGACTTTAGGAGTGGTAGGTGGACCTTAGGGGTGGTAGGTGGACTTCAAGGCTGATAGGTGGACTTTAGGAGTGGTAGGTGGACCTTAGGAGTGGTAGGTGGACCTTAGGGGTGGTAGGTGGACTTCAAGGCTGATAGGTGGACTTCAGGAGTGATAGGTGGACCTATGGAGTGGTAGGTGGACTTCATGGCTGATAGGTGGACTTCGGGAGTGATAGGTGGACTTGAGGGGTGGTAGGTGGACTTTAGGGGTGGTAGGTGGACTTCATGGCTGGTAGGTGGACTTCGGGAGTGGTAGGTGGACCTTAGGGGTGGTAGGTCGATTTGAGAGAGGGAAATGAACTTATAAGAGATAGTGAGAGGTTCTTGTCTTTTTCATTGAGAAAAGTTTGAAACTGTTTCTTCAGGTGTAAATTGAAATACTATTGGGTCACTTCCTTAAACATGATGAAAATATGACTATTTACAATATAAAAAATGAGGCCTTCTTCACTCAAGGAATTTTTACATCTTTTAAATTCAGCGTGAGAGTTGAAGCTCAATGAGTAAGGGGCGTAAACTTCAAACGTGTCAAATTTGGAGAAAATGATGTGTAAATTACAAAAAGTTTACTGTTCATTCCCTAAGTATGTATGCATGCTCTGTACTGAAAAATAGTAAAAAGTACTCAAGATTAGTACTTTAAGCCCAAAAATGTTTTGTACTTGTGAATGCAACAAAGGCACAGACCTTTGAAGGCTATTGATTACCAGCATTTATTGCATGGTGCAGCAAAAACTGAACAGCTCCACAGTTCTGTGTTTCCCGCCTGGAGATTGAACTGATCGAGAAACCGCACTTTGCAGGTCACTTGGGGAACAAAAAGCATCCGGCTAAAGAGTTATGGGAACTAGATCACTGAGAGAACGTTCAATATTAAAACTATTCAGGAACAACAAGTTTCACATTTTAAAGGGTTATCTCTGACTTTGGACGTAAACTTGGTGTACAGTACAGTCAGCTGAGGCAGCTTAACACACAAGGTAGTTACTTGTTTCCAAAGAGTTATCAAACTCTTTTTCTCCGGCTAGAGTTCCTGTACAAAAGTTTAAATAAGATACGATGATGAGCCCCACACACGTAGTGTCTCATTTTTTTGGATGGAATCTGTCTCAACCGACTTACTACATCGACTGAAAACAAGTTTTGCTCCCAAGCTATATTTTGCCGCATTTTATTTCGTTCGGATATACTTTCAGTTCCCTTAAAATGCAGTTCTTAGGAATGCTAGATTGGTTAATATGATCTTGAAACTTGTAGCCTAGCATATTAAATATCACTCAGTTTTTAAACACAACTACTAATATTAACCCCAATAATACCAAGTGGCCTTAGCCAAGTTAGGTACTGCTGTGTTCAAGGTTAGTCACATTTAAACAAGGTTGAATTCACTCTCCAACAACTCGTAACGAATGTGACGCGTATGTCACCAGCTACAGTTTACACATTCATAATTTGTTATTTAAGCATTCATTGAAACACTCAAATGCCACACGATGAAAAAGATTAGTTTTCGACGCCAAATAAATTCTGGCATTTATGGCTTACAATATTAACTCAGCACGATAATTTAATAAAAAACTTTGTTGCAGCTCTGCTAGATCGGGAGGATGTGAATTTCATCTCCGTGGACTGGGCGGAATTGGCGGCAGCGCCTGACTACCCCGCTGCTGCAGCCGGCGTCTACGAGGTCGGGGGGAAGAACAGATTTATTTTTGAATTTCTTTGACTAGGTTTAAGGCTTTTATTTTAAGCAGATTCCTTCAAAATGTATGTATAATTCACATAAATCTCTCGTTGCAGATTTTAGAAGGAAGGGTAATCACTGTACAAGGGTGGCATTTATGGTGAAGTGTTAGTAAACACCTTCGCGATCGCGGAAGGCAGAGCAAGTCACCAACTATATAGACTTAAGAGTCTGGTCAGTGGTCGAGCTGGAGGCTTTCATGAGATTTTGTCAATGAGAAAAGATTTCGAATGTGAGGTGGAGGTAATACTGAGGGTCACATAAGTTCCTGGCGCGCAATATGTGACCATGTCGTGCTAGAATACTTAGCCCGCTGGGTCGATAAATTATTGAGTAGAATGTTGTCGGCTTCACTACCTCGATCTTCTCTAATTTTTTTGCTTGGTAATAAAATAATAACACACTGCTATATATTCTGCTCTATATGTTCAATAATATTTTTGCAAGGATCGATGAAATGTCAAGTGGGACTTGGTCTTATCATTCTTACCCGTCGCGGAACTTGTTGCGCTTCCCGCACAAAGACCCTGGGTTTTGAACCCGCGACAAGCAACCCGTACCTGAGATTTAACTTCGTTCTTCCTACGCCATTTTGCTGCTGCAGGTAAAATTTTTTTAGAGCTTGAACAATTGGTCTGATTTTGATGTTATTTAGAAACAGTCGTGTAGAAAAAATGAATCGTTTCCCTAATCGATTAAAAAAAGTTTCCACATTTTTTTTCTCGAAAAATTCGAACACGCGGCGTCCGTTAACGACGGGCGGCCGCCATCTTTTGCATTTTTAACGAATTTCTCCTAGCCCATCCAGCTTAGCTTTTGTGCTCTTGCAACGGCACCACTAATTTGACTTTATTAAAAAAATTGAAAACATGAAGGTAAATTTTGACGTAAAAAAAGTGCCTCAACTTTTACTCGGAGACAAAAAGGAGAAGAACAGCTTCTGTACAGGAGATACTCTCAGGTTTCCGATTGATAGAGGCAGAAGACCTACATTTTCCAGAAGTTAACTATCGAAAAAAATGAATTTTTCCGCCTTGCCGTCTTTCAAGCAATTTGGGTTTGCTCTTATCTTCAATGTGAAAACTTGACAGCTCATATAGGGCAGAAAACTAATCTCTGCTATACTAATGACGTTCACTAATCTTGAATATCTTGAAAATGTTTGGGCCTTTATGCCCTGGCCACTGGGGTGCCGCCGGTTTGTGTGCATTGTGTCCCATCGCATATCCGTGAGCTGTTGAAGGAGACCGTTTCCCTCCGCCGTCTGATGATAGTGAGGCAAGGGCGGCCTATCAGGGACAGCTTGTAGGAAGTTATCCAGCTTCTTCACTAACACTATACACTTGCGTCAAAAATGTATAATGATCAAGAAACTGTAGAACATCAAAATATCGTTTTCGAGTTAAGTACTGTAATCCCAATTACGATCTATTTATTCAGAAAAAAAAATTCATTTGAATTTCCTACAGACCGCTGAATACACAACGTCCGTGCTGGAATGGATGGCTACGAACGTCGGCCTCGACTACAAGAAGACGAACCTCGCCGGCCACAGTCTGGGCGCTCAGTGTGCCGGCATGATCGGCAACTACCTCACTTCTGGCTCGCTGGCCCGCGTCACAGGTTAGCAATTCTGGAACATTGGACATGCTGTGATCGTTAAGGAGAAAGTGTACGTTCATACAAAACTATCTTAGATCTACAGGGGTTCATTTTGAGTGCTAATATTGCACAGAAAGTCTCTAAACTTGCTATACAAGTTAGCTCCTTCCCTGGCAAGTGTTTTGAAGAACACATGCTGTATTCGGGAGATTTTTGTTTTCGTTTTAGAGATTTACAGGTATAAGTACACTTGGCAATGCTAAGTTTATGTCGAGAATAGTCAAGGAATGACGTGTTTGCTCATTTGAACTCTTTAATTCAAATCGAAAATTTTTACGAGTTGGTTCGCATAACGTTGAGAAGTAGAAATTTTAGTAAGTAAAACTGAGTTTACTCGTCTTTACAGAAGATGGAGTTTAAGTCGGAAATGAAAATTCATGTAAAAAGAGAAACTTAAGTCCTAAATACAAACTAGGTTGAAATACTTTTTAATACAGAAGGCTGAAAATGCTGTGAATGAAATGGTATTATTGATGATATGCTCCACATATACTTGATATAATTAGTTCACTTTTAAAACCCATCCCTTGTATACTAATGAAAATCAAAGGTAACCCTACTCACTAGCTTGAAAAATTCATGATATGAAGAAAAGTGAGACACATCAAAACATATAGTGTATGCCTACGGTTGCACAAAAAACCATTCGAATAGCACAGCAAAACATAGGAAATTGTCATTTGCATCTATTCGAATCGAGGAATGGACCAACATCCCATTGATAAGCAGTTGCAGATCACCTGCAATCGTTCGAGGTACCGAATTATCCCTTGTAAATGCTTTCGAACACAAAATATTAATGTAAAACACACAGAGTACTTGTTCTCAAGTAGATGAAAGCATTAAAATGATAGAAGTCTAATATTTCCTTCTGCCCTAAATTAACTTAGGCGCTTTTGATTATTTAATTTTCTGCACTAAAACATCTACATCAAGCATAGTGATCTTCGCACGGTATTTGCTGTGTTTCATTCAAGCATTGTTTGGAACGTCCATGGTTATTAACTCGTTGCTTCGTTTGAAATTCGAGTACTTGGCTACTGAGAGCAATCCAAATGATATTAATAAATGAATATTAAATTGTTTTCGTTACATGGACCTCTTATTTAAATTACCGTCGCACGATGATATGAACATCTATCACAGAAGCTGGAAATACCTTCTTTCACCCATAGATTCGGCTGCGCTCATTGTGCGCGTGCTCTTTTACCAGCCGAGGGTTCCACGTTTTCAAGGCGTTGCCAGGATCCAGAGCAGACATCGACGAGTAAAAAATGCATGCTATAAAGTGTTAGTGTCTTAAGTGTCTTAAGGGTTTCATGCAAATGTCATCAATATACTAACAGGCAGGTTCTAGTAACAAAACAAATGAAACAGATAACTTTTAAACGTCAGATTAGAATTCGGCAAATTTAACCTTCACACTTCAGAGTTTCAGGCCATTCAGAAACAAGAATCCACTTCAATAAAATACTGACAGCGTACCGTATCATAGCCAAAATTATTTTACATATTTTTATGCAAGCATAGTCTTTATGTTTCTCAAAATAACTTGTTATTATGAGTTGCTATTCTTGAATAAGGTGAAATTTTCTTTCCTGTAGTTCCAATATTCTTTGTTGAATATTATCCTTGCACGTTCGGGAATTTTTTCAATGAAAGATTGTTATGTTCTTTCTCCTTCATTCTTAACTTTCCTCCTAAACTTAGTAACTCTAAAAGTTACTAATTCCAGTAAAATTAGTTGGAGAGAAGCAACTAACAACGAAAAAATACTCAGTTAAAAGTAGATTATAAAAGACTGCGATACTTAATTTATTATTTAGTCAACGACTACAACGCTAATGTCATATTAAATTAGCAAAACTCGTTGTTTCCCTTGTCCTGCATGAAGCACATTAATTCCATGTAACTTTTCCACCTACGCTCCTGCTGGCTCGTTATCACATGTAATCAATCCTCGCTAATTTGGTCAGGCCTGGACCCCGCCGCTCCTGCTGGCTCGT
>VOMN01076223.1:0-11379 GCA_014899125.1 Orchestia grillus
TTCATTGTTATCAACTCATGGTCTTTTGTGGTAAATATGGTCACAGTTGACACAATTTTATCACCTTTTATGCCACTATCAAAAAAGGGTTCATTTCGCTGCCTGGAAAGATGATTCGTTGCGATGGAAAGCTCTGCTTTAGGTTTCACATTTCAAGGATTATTTTTTATAATTTTAATACTATCAAAATGAGAAAGTACTCGAAAAAAAAACGAAAGGAAATTTTTACCCAAATTTAGACTAATAAACCAATATGTGAGCGTTAAAAATGGACAAAAAACACTTCAAATTTGTATCACAAAAATCGACCTAATAGTTCCCACGGAACATAACGCGGACTGAAATTGATGAGAAAAGCAAAACAGAAAAAGAAGTAAGAATACGCGACTCACGCAAGTCGCTAACAATTTTGTTCTAAAGAAACAGAATAAAACGCGTTCAGTCAACGATGCGTTTTCTGTTGCGGTAAATACATGTAAAGGCCATGAGCCGACGATGTGCTGTAGGTGAATCAAGGCTATGCGAATTTTAGGCGTGACTCACTGATATATAAGCATTAAAAGATCCAGTCTGGGTGCTAGAAATTTTGGATACCTCGTATCGCTGCCAGTTGCCCCTTGTTTGCATGGACAAATCCCAAAAATGGGTGTCCTGCAGTACCAGCTCTACAGCGCTTCTCCCTGAGCAGCCCGGGACTGATCTTTGGTCCCGCTCCTCTCGCCACGCTCGTCCTAATCAATCTGCTCCCCTATGCTTTGAAACTTCCTATTTCACTAATAGCCACGCCCAAATGTAGTTCCCCAGTTTTTTACCCTCCTACTGGCAGGTTAACCGATGCCTAAGTTTCTCCCACACCCTTAGGTAGACAATTTCCTAAATCGTGATCACTTAACCCGGTTTTTGCCAATCCCATGGTCAAAAGACCCGTCCAAAACTTGAGTAAAATACTGGTAAGCATTTCCGGACACTGTTGTTTCCCATGACAACAAACATTTCTATTGAGTTAAAACCAATCTTTCTCGAGCTCGCATATTTTCCAGAGCCCATCAAAGGTATCCCCCACAACCCATCTACGAAGTGCCGTACAACATGCCTGTTGTTCTAAAGTTTGGTTGAGAGTTCTTCGCTGTCCAAGTATCGTCGGGAAAATGCTGGGAAAGATTGCGAATATTCTCGGCTAAAATGTATTAAGAATTGTTCAATAATACGAAAAAAGGTCCTTACTCTGACAAATCCAAGAAACATTACTTCATTACACATTTAGAAAAAACTATGACGACATCACGCACTCTTGCTGCAAGCCCACACGTACGTCAAACCACCAGATCATCTCGTTAGCAACTCGAATACACGCTCTCTTTTTCCCATAAAAAATTTCTGAACTGCATTTAATAGGTTTACCGTAACACCAAACACACCTAATACTTATACATTCCACATCGCAGTTGCGTCCACCTTGACATACGCCTTCTCTATTACCATAAAGGCATGAACTAATTTTCCAATCCTTGAGTACTTCACACGAGCTTGATTTACTACAAAGATCTAATCTACACACCACCTCTGCCGTTTCCAGAACCACACTGTTCTCCAATGGCACCTTCCGTAACCTTCAACTAAAATTCTGACATAGAACTTGTGATCTACACTTCGTAAACTAATATTTCTCGAATTACATCAATTGTACTTAATCACTTTACCTTTGTATAGCGGAAAAAATATTGCATCACACCAATCAACCGGAATTCAATCTGCCTTTTCAACACATATTATGCCTTTCTAACTTCTCTCAATGGTAACTTTCCTGCGCTCTTCAAACACTCCGCCTGGCATCCAGCCAAACCAGCTGCCTTTCCACTAACAGAACCTACAGTGCAACCCTCACTACTCCTTGCGGATTTCTCCAGTTCTTCGTTAGAAACAATATAAGCATTCTACTTCAATCGTTGATTGCCTCAATTTATGTATCTTTATAATCTACACTGTCCAATAGCTGTTATGAATATTGTTCAACTGAAACAAGAAACTCAAGTTTGTGGTGCATAAAAAGAATATACTGTTTTAAATATTCTGTCCACCGGCTCCTCCCCTTAACACTCGAGTGATATTACCCCATTTGCATCTTCCACGGCCTACATTCTGCTTCTCGAATTTTTCATACGTGTCATTTTTCCCCTGCAACCGCTTCCCAGACGCTCTCTTTTTCTGCGCAACTGCTTCCCGTACCTCATTATCCCTCCACTAACATCCTCTGAGATCCTTTTTTTCCTACAACCGTGTAACGAAAGGAGAATCTCACGTATACGTTCCTGAAATAAAAAGTATATTCCCTTTTCCATGTATGTACCACACATTTGAAAATATATGAAGGGGAACCCACCATCTTACTCATTTGACTTACTCATTTGACTTTCAAGGGACCCTGTAACCATAGTAAATACGAAAGGAAATTATGATACCATACAGCAGCTAAAAGAGAGCCGAGTTGTGAAGTGTTTGCCAACTCAAGACTAGATTTTTGCAGCTGAGTTAAACTGTTCGATGAAATGCGAAATGTGTCGGCGGAAGCTAGAGCAGGGGCTTTTGTGGTCGCAGCAAAGCCTACGTCCTCTTGGGAGTAAAAAAAATGAGGGCATTTCCTTACCAACCTTTAGGCGCATTAGAAAGAGCTGCCACTAAAGAGTTTACGAACCCAGTATTGAGCCATTGCGATTGTTGAAACTAGAGTGCGAGGCGGAGACAATATCTTAGAAGCTCGTATTCGAGGTAAAAATAGGACGCGATAATTCAAAGTGGGCGGTATTAGTATGGGTAAGAAAACGCTAAAAAAGGGAGTTTCGAGAGTTCACGCACGAGAGCTAAGAAAAAAGGTTCCCAGCTGGCAGAATCTCGCGGGTTATACCAGCAATTTAAGGCAAAAGCAACTTAACATTAAGTAACCGAATAACGACGAGCGCCACTTCAAGCTCCTTTTCAACGAAGCATTTGGAACTACTGCCTGAATTGAAGGCACTGAGATACAGCCAGCCTTCCATCAACAATGATGACCAATTAGCAAGATGCACATGCGATTCTGCCGTGAAGTAACTATCAGAACTACATCGTCCTCACTCATAACCATATCGCAGCCAGAACTTTATTGCCTGTGAACCGCCTCCCTTCGCAGCCGCACGTCTGCAATATGCAAATCAATTAATAATTGAAAAAATCCATCAGAGCTCTGGACTCGGACGCAAGAGGAATTCAGCAAAAATCACCAGTTTTGCAAAATGAAGTGCGACAATCGCAGTGGCCGCACCCAGAATCCACATACCGGATGAGTTCATCATATAAAGTTACATCTTAGCAGCAGCACGGAGGAATGATGGTTTTCTTATAATGACACAGCAAGTACCGATCTTCGATTGAAGCACTTATTGCAACCCGCGGCTTCGGCGTCTGGCACAAATTGTCTTATCGTGATATTAATATACAGTGAAATTCGATAGTGAGATGCAAGTGCTCCCTCAATCATCGGAAAATGTAAAAGGGAACGTGGCATTTTAAAAGGTGTACTTCGTTATTCAACATAAGTTCCTTTGGTGAGATACGTTGTCAACTTGTTTCATTCTTCATAATTGCGTCTCGTCAATGCTTAACATTCTTCATGCAATCAAAAGTAACGCGATTGGTATCAGGCGTGCTCTTATCTTCCAGCATCTATGTGATGTCGGTTGTCACACGGGTGAAATTTTTTGCAATCTCCTAGTTTGTTTAGTTTATAGAGGCTCGTTTAGAATGAAATTATGTTAGTAGTTTTTATGTTTTTCTTAACCCAGGGCTTTTGCAATTGGCCAGAAAATATGAATTTTTCTCACACTGTGCCTATTCGAGGCTCCTCTCTCGCAGAGCGATCATGTTAGAGAATGTTTTGCCAAGTAAATGCCGATTAAAGACAAGATTTCCTATAAAACTGGCAGCAATTGCCGATTTACAAATGATTGCGAAAGTGAGTATGCATTACATAATTTTCTACAAACTTTACCGTAAAATTTTCATGTACACATGATCCAAATATCGCCACAACTGAACACAATCAGCACACCTTTTCTCTATTGCCATTCACTGTCTCCCTGAATGGTAACCCCTCGTATTCCAAAACCCCGCATTCAGTAGTTCTTACAAGACTAGAAGTCTCTTCCAGCATCCTCGATTAACAGCTCCCGTTCCCCATCATTCAAACCATTCATCTTAAATACCCGTCGTATATTTCCATCACGTTCTACTCCAGTTCATCTCATGGCTGCCTTCACTGTCCGTTGCACCCAAAACCATCTGACATACCTTAATCCTGACCTTGCATACATTCACAGCCAAGACACTCCCAATTGATCTCTGCTTCACACGTACATAATTCGTCAGTGCTCTGTCCACTATTCGGCCCCTGCTCACTCCTGCCCATGCACACCGAGTATTCGGCTCGCACAGTCAATTCACTCTAATCATGTTTAACAAACTCGCACCATTCTCATTGTCACCAGGTACAACATATCTACCCACTACACCTTCAATCCCACCTTTGTCTTCCGATCACATACTACTATCATGCGCTTATCGAAGTTGAAGCTACTTAAGCACCAGCTTAATTGAAAACCTAATTTTTTTCTCATTTTCACCTCTCTTGCTACCCGGCCTCCACTGCACATATGTGTAATGGATACGAGCTTCCGGGTCAATATAACTTACATCCATCCTGAAGACACCTTTCACTCCATCACTCGATCATGGATCCATTCAATAAATAACGTCACACCTCTGGCTGTCTATTACTCACTCTAGACACTCAGCCTCTCACATTTCCTAACTTCATTTCGCACCTTCCTTTCGGTTTAGTTTTACTATATGCACACCCATAAATTCTAAGTCTCACGCACGTATCTCCAATCATTCCCCTTTTGGCTCTCCCTCGCACAACAGCCGCGCACATCAAAAGCCGCTTCACACAAGGTGAGGGCCTGCGCTTATCCCCACGCTCACAACCTCTACGTCGGTTGATGGCGAAGAAATTCGTAGGATATTATTCCCAGTTTACTTGTTCCGACTCTTTTAACTGCCTTGTGCGACGCGGAGATTATGGTGGATGTATTATTTTTTCCAACCTGGGAAACAAGACTGTTTTCCAGACTACCTACCTCCACCCAGAGGGTCACAATGTAGGTATGGAAAATGATGCCCTTTCACAATGGGAAGTCCTTTGCACTCTAAACAACGGCGCGCAGTTTCGATTAAAATAGCTTCTTCTACTAACTGATATTTTTCGATTTTAGCTGCCATGTTGAAGTTTAGTTATCGCCAGGTAAGTTAGATTGTTGTAAAACTTTATTGGCTAGTTTAGGATGCACGTATTCATTTATTCAAAATAGACACTGGCACCAGAAACGGGCGTGTCAAGTGAGCGTGGAAATATGTGCCTTGATGCAGTAGTTATTTAATTTCATTAACGAACTATCAATCATTATAACTTTTCATTTTCTCTTTCGCTCTACGATTCTAATTTTCGGCTCGTAAAGATCCCAGTTCAAGATAACGTTATGACAAGAGGGCCATTCTCAATTGGAATCCTGCGGTAAAAATCGAAATACGAAGATATAACAGTGATGAGTCGATGAATAATTGCCATTAAAGTGACTGCTAGCCCTTCCTTCAAAAAATATTTCTTGCTAACGGATTGATAAACACCGTATACAACATCGGATCGCGGCCGCCTTAATAAAATAAATTTTACCAAATCACACCAATAATCTATGAAATGTCCAAATGGAGGACGCAATGAAATGGAATAAATGGGGCTCATAGGTTGCTGAAAAAGTCGAAGAAATCGCTTCGTGTCCGTATTTTCATGGCGGAACCAGGGGACACAGATATTTATCGTATCTAATATTTCAGAGCGAGGAGTCTCAGGAAAGGATTTACTAAGAAAATACCCCCGGGAAGAAACCTTTTCTATAAAGATTGTTGACTTAAGGGTACCTTATTGAACCCGTTATTTTCGATATTACACGTACGTCTTGTAATTTTGACACAATCGACATCCCAGCTCAACCAGGTAAACCTTCGAAGTGAATGAATTTCGGTTTCTCACTGCTGCTAAACCTAATGATGAGGTCCTCTTAAACTGCACTCACAGAATTTCGTTCCGAGAATTTCTTTACAACTTGACTGTTAGATCGCGAGCAAGAAAGCCGAATACATAATGATTGAATCTACTTTTTCAACGCTAGCTCTACAGAGTCGAGTATAAACTACAGAATTTTACCTTGAAAGGCAGACTTACAACAAAAGTGACTTTAATACACCATCACGTAAGTTATTTCCCACTGAATTTTAAACATTCAAATGAACACTTGATTCGTCCGAGGGTGAAAACTCAATACAAATTTGTCATGGAGGGGAGACGCACTCGGAAAAATTTCCATTACTTCATCAGGCTGACGTTCGGTCGAAACTGAGTCATTCGACAGGGAACACACGCCGTTTGCTTGGGTCCATTAAGGATTTTGCTTAGTTCAGGCTCTTCAAGAAAACTCGGGTCGTTTTTTAAAACGTTTTCTTGATGGAGGAACATCGACCGTAGAGAGTGTGTTTACACTCGTAAGTTAGTATTTTTGAGATACCGTGGGACATCGATGGAGTGGACATAGGTTTGTTCAATTTCTTTTAGGTCGTTAGGTTGGACCTCAAACAATCTTTCAAAAAATGTAGCCATTGATCTAACTAGCCCCTAATGATAATCTTACTTGTACATGTATCACGATTTTGAATCGTAACACAGGTACAATTATTCTCGTGAAAATTTCACGAATACCGTAACTACGAATCACCGAGGTCCTTCAAAGTTTGTTTCGTGTGTTGATTTACGCAGCAAATATATTTTCATGAGTAAAATTTTTCGATTTGAGCTAGCTGCTCAAGATTCTACCACCAAATATCACTTATACATTACTCATTACTATCGCTAAAATTATTTGACCTCACTCTTTGACTAGATCTATTTAAACACGAATAATACTGATCTAATGCATGCATCAAATTCGGCTTCAAATATTGATCCCAAATTTACTATCAATTGCCTTTGAGTCTCCCTTTTTTCCCCGAGATCAACTTGAGTAGCAGGAAACATTATGCCTTGGCAACAACATGCCTCAAGCTTTTTTGGTCTAAATTGATGCTGAAGTAGAAGCATTCTCCGGAGCGTAATGAAAAATCAGGACATCGTTCTTTGTGCCAGCACGTTGCAAATAACTGGCAGGTAAGCTAACGTAGACGAATTTAATCTGTGCATCACCGCGAGATCGGTTTTCAACTCAAAGATTTATCCATAGAGACGGCTAGGTTGCAGTAGCGGGGGCTCATAAATTGTCTCCACTTGCGACATGGCATGGTAAGGCAAGGATAAGACTTGGTAAGAGCCCCATGAGCCCCCGATATTGCGTACGCCAGAAGCGCCCTAGCAGATATTGGGCCTGCACCTACTGTGACTTGAGTTCACGCACCATGAGACAATCCAAACGATCCATGGGAAATTAGGGAGAAAAATGATGACACATAAATCCATATGTGCATTTTTATTCCAATGGGAGCGGGTGAAGATAGTACTAACAGCTAATTTAGAAAAATCTTAGCTTAGAGAACCAGTATAATTTCCACCGGTGACTCAAAAGAGACCTACAGTCGATGACCAAACTACCGCAGGAGTGTTGAAGCAGTTACCATGACGGTTTTGACTTTCGTCCTTGCTCTATCTTGCGTTTGAACATAAGTAAAAAATCCGTAACTACAGGAGCTTTATACGATAATGAGATGGATAAAGAGGAGAATAACTACATTTCATAATATATTCACCCTAAAATTATCTTTACAGAATCAAACATTTTTCTGTTATTTACATGTCAATCGAACTCTTGTTGACCGAGAAGGTCGAACACATAATCGAATAGCCTGTGAACAATGCTCGCTGACTGCACGAGTCTGTTTCGTAGAGGAATTAGAACACGAAATAATTCTTTACTTAATGAATGTCAAGGCTATGCACTGTAAACAAATACCACAAAGCATCTTTTTGCAAGGATTAATTTCACTCAACCTGGGCACAAGCATGCATTATTATCACCCAATTCACGTAGCTGGTTAGAAGCTTCACGAGAGGGCCGGGTTATCATGACCATCGTAAGTTTCCTGAATACTAAAATGTTAACGTTGGCCTGACGCTCTTCCAGCTTACGATAAGAAGGGAGCGATTCGACCTGCCAAGGGAATTATATGCAATTATCCAAACATTGTCGCCTGTATCCAATCGGAGCCCAATTCGTTGTTCGCACCTCCCACGTTTCGGACAGGTTGCAATTCAGGTTGCAATACGTAATTTGATGAGGTTGGCATGCTTAAATTTTAGTCTCACGGCCATTACGAGTATTTCAAAATCCTAAAATTTTAAGAATCACCTTAATCTTTACAACAAGTACTGATTACGAAGCAAGATGCACTTTGTAATAGATGAACGTTCAAATTTGTAACAGCTTAGCTCAACAAAATGTACAGCACAATTAAGGTGTTTACAAATTCCATCGAACAAAATTGGTGGAAAATATATTTCCCAACGAACTTCTTCAGTGGCACACACGTTTCATGTACGTTACACAATGCAATTCATACGTAGACATGAAATATCATAAATAATTATGTATGATCAACTGTCCTTACTTCCAATAACAGAAATTTGGAATGGGTTAACAGGAGTCCGAAAAAACAATGGAAACCCCAGGTACATTCAATTAATGTTGATTTAATCCAGATTTGGTTCTTATGGAGGATTACAAACAGCTTCAATGAGCTTAGAAATGAATTCATATACTTTTAAGTTCCAATTAGATGAATCTTGTACCATTCCTTTCGCAAGACCTGCCCCAGCTGTCCCAGCAGTTTCAGATGTGACAGTGGAGCATGACGTTCTAGAAATTACGCAGCCGGTCTACTACTCCGCTCTTCATATTCGCACTAATTCTGACCGTACGAGCTGTTAGCAATAGAAATCTAAATTGGACGAGGGAATTGCTAGCAGGAAATGCCTAGACAATGGGATAAAATTGATCTCCTAAATTATAAGTAATTTTCGCTGCTGATCCAACTTCATATACAGGGTAAAGATAAATCAATATAATATCAACACATGGCTGACAAAATAATGATTGACTTATAGGGATTCACTAAAGGAAGAACGCGGTCAAGATTAAAAGGTTTCTTAGGGACCTGCATTCAGAAAATACGATAAATCGTCTAAGAATACTACCTGCTTCCATTGGTCTTTGAACGAACCCTTGAGTGGTCTCTCCGCCAATTCAGAATCGTCTGAATATTTCTTTGAGAAGCAAAGGTTTCTCGATAGAGGCTCATCTTTGGCATGCGGCTTTTAATGATCTCATGAGGAATACTTAAGTCGAAAAGCTAGAGATATATTGACGTTGATCTCTTTGTTACCTGATGATTTTCCAACACTCGTTGGTCTCCGTGATTTTCGAAGCATAACGCCTCTAGATAGAAGTCAAGTCTTGCTATACTTTTTCTAATTCTGTTATCGTTATTGATATGGTAACTGTCTTAAATCCAAGAAACAGAGCTGTTCTGATGACTGAATGTGTTCCATCTCGACTTCCAACCATTCTGCCCTTGCTCAAACTCAGTATTACGATTATTACCTTACATTACGCAGCAATAAAATCTGCACAAAATGATCAAATGAGATATACAAGCCCATATTCAATAAAAATATACGACCGGTAATTGAGATACTTGTAATACTCGTACAAAGGTTCCTTGAAATATTGATGTGTTATTTACTTTTCAGGTTATTTTATGCAGCTTCTGATCTCTGTTAAGTCAAACCAATGCAAAATAAGTCGTTTTATCTCAACTTATGAACACATAAATGCAAAGCATGGTAAAAATTCGTTGTATTCTTTAGGTTCGTCACTATTTAACTAATTTCTCTTATGATGACTAACACTAGCCTTCAAAATCCATTGCAGTTGTTTTAACCTGTTAATGTTAATTAATGGGTATTGACATCGTGTGACGTCCGCGTGGTTGTTGCATTCACACAGCCGCTGTCGATTACACATATCGTATGAATGAACCGCTGGCCACCTGGGCAGTGACCGTTAACAGGTTAATTACATTCGAAACTTACATCCATGTTTACCAAGGATATTGTAATGATTGCATTTTTTCTGTACTAAAACCATGCATTATGCGCGTACTCATCGAATTTCTAAGTCTGCCATCATCGGTATGGAGCATTAGCGCTGCCGCAATTTGGTCGCAGCGTTTTCGTTGCTTCGTTTGGATAAATCTTTATCCAAAAAAAGTGATAGATACTACGTTTCTCATTAATTAGCATTTCATTTCCAGCGAAATACAAGATGTATAAACTTGACTAATTTAATCGACTATGTGTGTTCCCACACAGGGTTGCTTGCGCACAGAAACAGCAGGTTAATTAAAAGTAAAGAAGAAGAAAAAATAAAGAAGAGGTGGCAAAGAAAGTAAAAATTAGAGGAAGTAAAGTGGTCACGAAAGATAGGAGTCCCCAAGATCTATCTTAAGACGAGGTAGCCTAACAGCGCCCTCTTTGGAGTCGCGAATTCCCATAGAATACGACAGATAAGCCGAACTAATGTAACCCTATTATTTATTTTACGAATCCTGAGGGAGGCACTGGATCAGAGACTTTCAATAACGATGTATTATTCAGTCATTTATTCCCCATGGAAAAGAAACGGAACAATCATATCAATCAAACAATTGTAGCATGCGCTTACAAGTGTTAAATACCCACTGTTCCAAATACAGACAGATGGGCAATAAACACATTAACGGTGTATTCCGAGTTTGCTATACTTGTTCATGAAATTTTAGTAAGAGAATAAAGGAAAAAATATTGAACTATGGCCACCCTTTATCACCCACCCGAAATGCACACTTCAACTACGCACAAGAACACTGCACTCCAAGGCCTCTGGAGCAACTTTATATAAAGCACCTACTCATCGTGCACGGATGAACTTCAATGTGGAAATGAGAAATTTAATTTGAGAAAAGAACTCAAACACACTTCTAGGTAATGTTCCTAGTGAAGCCGCACTTGTAGTACAGTTAATGTTCACTTCTCCGTGTGTGGAAACGATTGGACAATTCTTTTACGTGCTAATGAAGCACCTCCTATATGGCGGCATCATAGCAGTAATGAACCTCTTCTATTCTAACTTTGGGCTTATTTTCTATACGAGATTGTCATGTCCTCAATCGATTTCAATGTAATCAACTCATAGTTTCCCAGTTTTTGTA
>VOMN01076230.1:0-24045 GCA_014899125.1 Orchestia grillus
TGGTGTCTTGGTGGTAACTCGGTGGTGTCTTGGTGGTAACTGGGTGGTAACAAGGTGGTGTCTTGGTTGTAACTGGCTGGTGTCTTGGTGGTAACTGGGTGGTGTCTTGGTGGTAACTGGGTGGTAACTGGACGGTGTCTTGGTGGTAACTGGGCGGTAACTTGATGGTGTCTTGGTGGTAACTGGGTGGTGTCTTGGTGGTAACTGGGTGCTGTCTTCGTAGTAACTTGGTGGTAACTGGGTGGCGTATTGCTAGTAACTTGGTGGTGTCTTGGTGGAAACTTGGTGGTGTCTTGCTGGTGTCTTGGTGGAAACTTGGTTGTAACTTTGTGGTAACTTTGGACTTGGTGGACACTGGGTGGACTTGGTGGACACTGGGTGGAATTGGTGGCAACTGGATGGCAATTGTTAGTTACTTGGTGACAATTGTTAGTTACTTGGTGACAATTCGATGGTAACTGTTGGCCACTTGATCATCAGTGGGTGGTGAGTTAGTGCACACATAAAAGGGGTAACAACATTTCAACAAGTCCAAAGACCTACGCCTCCACGGCTTACAGTTAAATCAACCCACTTATCGTTTCTGAGTCACATTTATTAACTTCTTGAATGAATTAATTAGAATTCATCATAAGTCGTCAAAGTTACAGCAAAAAAAAAAATTCGTTTGAACTTAGGAACCGTCACCTCAACACAGCAGCATCACGTTGACTGTCACCTCAACACAGCAGCATCACGTTGACTGCCACCTCAACACAGCAGCATCACGTTGACTGTCACCTCAACACTGCAGTGTTACGTAGCTCTTCTTACGACTCCACCACATTCCGTGGCTCAAGGCACGTGTGACTCTCCTGAGCGCGTTCCGGACGGGTTTTTACGGACGGGTTATGAAAGAGAGGCGCGAGGGGCCGCTCCTCCGCCCCTGACCGGCGCGTCTCTGCAGCTCGCTCGGTCTCGCGTGGGCTGCCTGGTGAATGACGCGAAAATAAAAATGTTTCAGTACAAATGAAAGTTATTTGGTATAAAAATTGAAATGGTTTAGTATCAATTGAAGTTACGTTAATGGAAAATTGAAATGTTTTATTATGAATTGAAGTTGTTTTAAAAGAAATTTGAAATATTTGATTATCAACGTTAATGTGACGTTTAAAAAATTCAGCGTTTGTTTGATCGTCTTACAATTCGTTGAACGTCGCATACGAAGCGTTAAACTGGTCGTTAATGCATTTATTTGTGACCATGAGTTTCTTTGATCTAGCGGAACGTAGAGGTTCATCGATTGAGTAGTATCCTAATGGTGTTCTATAGGGCATGTTTAGTAGCCCGAAAGCTTGGGAAAAAAAATTTCAACCCAGAAGAAGTCAACGGAATTTGCCTTCAACGTAGAAAATCCTGGGAATCAAAGCTGCTAATAAATAATGATATTAATGATATACTAAAGACGGAGGGGGGGGGGGTTTACTTTAATGCTGCATCTAAAAAGTATATACTTCACATTTTAATTTCGTTAGCGGTGGCAGAGTGTTTTCATTTTTGTTAGCAGGATTTTCCTTAGCCAAAGAGTAAAAACCACAGAAGGATGTACAAGGGAGACACAAACTGAGACCAGAGTCTTTCAACTTTAGTTTATAATACCAACAACTAGTTTTTGCTGGCTATATTTACTGGCACCTGGTACTAGTGTGGAAGCAAAAGATGTGATCAGTTCAATAACAATGGCCAGTGTGCTCCGTAACCTTCATTTACGAGCTCGCTGGGTGGAACCCACGTACTGTGATACATGCTGTGCTACATATAGCTGTACATTAAATGTTTGTTTTCATCAATCACCTAGTAATGTGAAACATTTTCTTAGAAATTCTGTAACATTGTAGCAGTGAAGATGAAGCATTCGCATGATTATTTTCTTAAAAGTGTATCAAATTTTATACGTGTTGCTAGTGTTAAAGACTTTGAACGAAAACTGTTAGCGTTTTCAGGTGGTTGAAAAAATATCGAAATTTTTTGTGACACTCTGCACTACTTACTGACTTGGGACATTTCCCAATTCATGACATTTGTTGTTCCCATTGTGCATCTCAGTATGTGGGTTCCCCTCAGCGACCGCATTATATGATGGTTGCAGAGCGGGTGCATAAGCATTGTCAGTCATTTCATTGGTTTGCCCTCGCGATCTAAATCAGACAGATAATATTGTTCAAATTTCTTTGATGTCAAATTAATAGTTTTTAATTTGAGCTTGTTGTGTAACTTATTTTGATGGTCGAGTGCTCTAGTAAGTTGACCAATTAAAATCATCTGTGACAGGAATATAGAGCCCAGACTTCGTGAGATGTAAATAATTTTGAAATTTTTCTTGTCTCAAGCACGTATATATCCAAGGTATGTTGCTGCATACTTTGTTGCTGCATACTTTGTTGCTGCATACTTTGTTACTGCATACTTTGTTACTGCATACTTTGTTACTGCATACTTTGTTACTGCATACTTTGTTACTGCATACTTTGTTACTGCATACTTTGTTACTGCATACTTTGTTACTGCATACTTTGTTACTGCATACTTTGTTACTGCATACTTTGTTACTGCATACTTTGTTACTGCATACTTTGTTACTGCATACTTTGTTACTGCATACTTTGTTACTGCATACTTTGTTACTGCATACTTTGTTACTGCATACTTTGTTACTGCATACTTTGTTACTGCATACTTTGTTACTGCATACTTTGTTACTGCATACTTTGTTACTGCATACTTTGTTACTGCATACTTTGTTACTGCATACTTTGTTGCTGCATACTTTGTTGCTGCATACTTTTTTGCTGCATACATTTTTGCTGCATACATTTTTGCTGCATACTTTGTGGTTGTTGCTGCATACTTTGTGGTTGTTGCTGCATTCTTTATTACAGCATAATTTGTTAAAACACATTATTTTACGACACATTTTGTTACAACACCTTTTGTTGCTGCATGAATACTTTCCTCAGCAACCGCAAAACTTTCTTTCCGCAGTCGGAATGCGCCTCCTGTTATCCCACAGCCTGCCCCCCTTCCCACGCGGAGGTATGCGCCCGAAACTCTACGGACGGTCGCGCCAGTTTCTCCGCCAGAGGCGCATTTTTTTGTCTCCGACCTATCTTTCAGGGTCTTTTTTTCACAGATTGCTTTCATAACGCGCGCTGCCGAGAGTAGATCGAGCGAGGTCAACTTTCTTCGGTTAATATCGCTATTCTCATGTCGCAAGCACATGTCGTCCTTCCTTTGGAACCATACGCTTCGAGATTTTGCGCCTTGCCTAAATATTGGTGTCAACTTAGCGTTGTACTGAAAGCGATCTCGATTTTACTCGTAATAATAGAATTAGTTTGATTTTTAATATAATTTGCGTTGTCCAAGATTTGTTAATTTTCTAGTCGAGCTAAAAGTAACTCAGCACCACTCACTCTCCTTGTTTTATTCTTTGAGCCTTTTCGTATTTAATCTTTTTATCTCAAGTGACGCCGGCAAAAATGACAACTACAATTACACGATTTGACTTGAACCATGCGGTGTCGATACCCCTGGCAGGATTTTGATGCTCATGAACGGCATCGTTAGAACAACTGCAGCCTGGCTGATGAAATGTGTTCGTATGTCTTTTGTGTTCGGACTTTAGCTCCACGTAACTACCGCTGTTAATTTGAGCGCACGGAGAAAGTCTTTGCCTCTAGGTTCTTCTTTTAAGCTCTGTCGGGTAATCCAGTAACCGTTGCTGCATGTTCATACAGTGGCTCGAGTAGCCGACATGGGGGGCATGTTCATGCAGTGGCTCGAGTAGCCGACATGGGAGGCATGTTCAAACAGTGGCTCGAGTAGCCGACATGGGAGGCATGTTCATGCAATGGCTCGAGTAGCCGACATGGGAGGCATGTTCATACAGTGGCTCGAGTAGCCAACATGGGAGGCATGTTCAAACAGTGGCTCGAGTAGCCGACATGGGAGGCAAATGGGACTAGAGCGGCCGATGGAGGGGGTATATGGTGGTGTATGCTATATATAATGGGTTCGCGCTAATTAACCTGTTGAAAACTACCCTAAATATTAATCATTCAAATTTTACGGAATTACATGTGACGCTTATTTAGTTGAGATTCTTTCAAATAGCCACTAAAAAAATTGAAAAGATTTGACGTTTGAATTAGGGTACTCAATTGAAGTGTTCATCAGCCTCTTCGGTCATTGACGTGGATTCATATTTTCGTTCAGTTTTTTTGCCTTTTGAAGAGTCAATTCTGATCTATTTATATTGAAAACTGGGGGAATTCGTCATCGATGAGGGCCTTCTCATAACTCCTCCCGCTTCAACGGTGCAAATCATGTCTTCTTACTTAAAGTTTTTGTATTCTTGGATCTTTTATACCCTCATTTTCGTTCTGACTTGTGGTTTTATTCGTTCAATAACAACGACATCCCCGCATTCAATATCAGGTTTCCTTGACTCAATGAGGCTCTGTAATTTCAGCCAAACTAGCTGCGATCACATCATCGACTTCTTACTCCTCTCTCATTTCCTTCGCTCACTTTCATGCCTTCCATTGATGTCTAATTCTGAACCTCGGGTGCCCAGAGAAAGCTGTTTGTCCTGTGTACTTTCGGGGAAAGAAAGTCGGGTCTGCCCGGTTTGTGTGTACGTTTGTGGGCCTCTTGTGTACGTACGTTTATGTACATGATCTCTGTGTGCGTGTGTCTGTGTACGCATATTAGGGTTCTGGTGCACGCACACGTTCGTCGGGCACACCTCCAGTATTGGGCAAAGAGGTAAAGCGCAGGCCTGACTCAATCTTTCTTTCTTTAAGCCTCCTCACAGGGCAAATTTTCTCCTAGAAATTTTCTCATTTCATCACGACAGTTGAAACCAATTGCGCATTTTTCGCACGCCGAAGCGAGAGTTGTTTCTCATGAAAAAATACGAGGAGTTATTTTTTTGCATCCCTGTCGTAATGAGAGACGCTCGCCGCTGGTTTTGGCTCTACAAAATTGAGGACAACAACAGCAGTGGTGTATTAAAGTTCATACTAAATGGTCCCTTCTTTTCGCTCTCTTTGGATCACATTTGATGCAGGTAGGGAGCTTATAACGAAGTAATAACTTGATCTAATGCAAAGGGGGGGGCGCTCTTTGGTGTTTCTGTTGACGCTGGGACGGTGTGTAGTGCAAAGCATCAAAACTGGACGTCGCGGTCTCACTTCAACAGGATTCCTGTTACTGTTATTTTTAAAGCATCAAAACTGGACGTCACAGTCTCACTTCAACAGGATTCCTGTTACTGTTATTTTCAATACATTGATTTTTTAAAATCAAATTTACAAAGGAAAAAGTTTGTGGAGGAGCTCGCCGACCTGCTCATAACTGATATTTGGGCTTGGATCATTTGAATTCAAATTCGAGGTCTTAGAAGGGGTTAAAATTAAGGCCCCAAAAAAGCTCATGGTCTGTAACACCCTTGCAAACATATATTCTCATTTTAACACTTCCTCCAGATTTCTAGGATAAATATTAAGAAGTTTATATTGTTGAGTTTCTGTATTTAAATTTTATTTAAATTCTGATTCCTGATTCTGAGAAATTTTAGCGCGATTTTGGATATTCGTGATTATGTGATGATGGCGGCATCAATTCCTGAATTACCATCTGGGGTTTTGGAAAACACCTGAAAAAAAGGTTTCGTAAATGAAAAACTCGTGAATTACGGCGTTTTCTCTCTATCTTATGGTTTTCTCTCCTTGATTTTAGGAAAGTTTAACATTAAACTTATGAATTATTGACTTTTAAAAACGTTTTTCAGGAAGAGCGTAAGTTTCCATGTCACTTATTTTCGCTTGCGAGGTCTGTTCACCAGTGTATTCGATTCGAGCTATTTTTTCGAGATCAGACGTTTTATTGACCCTGGTAATTAACTTATAAGATAGAAGAATCATTCTTGAGTTGGTCCAAATCTGACTCTTGTTAGAAATATAGCAAACCGCCACTTTTTTAATCAAATTCGCTCGTTGGTTGAAAATGAATATCATAGGGATATTAAAAGCTGCCGCTGACTAGTTTCAACGATTAAGTAACTGAATTTATGTCAATCTTCGTGGTAGGCGTTCAAGGATCCCGAGCGAATAGTTTCAAGTTATGAAATTGACGCCACCTGTTGCAGCACACGCACGAGTGTAATTATTAAAACATCCGAAAAATATTATTCTTACAAAAGCTATCATTTCCACCGAAGCTTTGCTCAGTTTCAGAATTTGTACTTTCCAGAAGTTTTAAAACACCAAGTCATGATAAAAGAAATAGTCTCCGACAAGAACCATAAAGTAAAATAAAAGTAGTTATGCCTCTCAAATTTTGAGCACATAAGGCAGAAAGAAATTGTGTGCAGCCGAATAAACATACTACGCTTTTTAACGAATTAAGAAAAAAGACAATGCTGGAACATCAAGTGTAGCAAGTTGCTTTGTTCCGGAAAATCCATTGTTTAATCAGGAAGTGTTTTTAGTCTGTTTCATATTAACTTCTTGCGTAAAAAAAGGCTTTTAGAACAAATATTGATTTAAACGGATCCAAAATCACTTGAATTGAGAAAATATCAGCGAACTTGGTACGCACGTCTAAATTTATATTTTAAGTAATTTATTTTGAACATTTACAAGCATTTCAGCCCTACGAAAAATTAGTAACGAAGAATTATGTATTAAGTGTGCATTCGAAATGATATAAGATGCACCAAGTAACAAGTGAAATAGCAAATTTTACTATGCGAACGTATCGTTATTAAAATATAGTTTAGCCCTGCCAAGAAAATTTTTTAATTCTCGTAGAAAATGTGCATTTTTGGGGGAAGACTCGTGTTATCTGGATTTGACGTCACATGATCACTGGAAAATATGATCGCAAATCCTTTTTATTAGTTTGAAATGGAATCGCTGGCTAATCGTTCTTTATTGTGCGTAGTTTTGATGTATATTTTTATCAATGGGAACTGCCACGAGGCATAATTAAATTAAGTCAGCCTGTTGATTAGAGAAGAAATGTTGGAAACCCAACAGTAAAACGTGTTGAAAATAATAAAGGTTATTCTATGATGTGGTGTAGATTACTGATACGGTGTATTACTGATTACTGAAGCGATGTATTACTGACTGTATTTCAGCAGTGTCGTAATGATCAATAAAAAATTACTGATGCGGTGCACGATGCGATGTGTTCTTGTTATTTCCTGCCCAGCGTTAGCTCCTGCAGCGAGACCAAATTAATTGAAGTCGGCTAGCGTTCATTGCCGTAGAAATTGTATTCTTCTACGATGTAAAGCTCATTATTATTGTAAAAATATCACCACAGCGCACGGAGCGGCTTAACGCTAAATTTGAAATGTTAAACGTCATTCATTTAACACGAGTATGCAAATCGTATGTTTTCAATAGTTCAAGTCATGCAAGTTTCGGTCTTCCAATCCACGTACGAAAATACGTAACCCCTGTTCTCTAACTCTTGTGCTTTTTACTCGCGCTTTTGTAGAACTTGATGGACTTTTATAATCCGTAATTACTTTTTCAACATAGTTTTAAACGATGCAATATAGATGGAAAGTTTCGACCTTGATCACTCTTATTCGTGGACTCAGCTTTTGTATATTCGCTATTGAATGCTCGTCATGGGTGTAATTCTAAACCGCATCGCATATTTTTCCTTTGAGTCGAAATTGTGGATGGCGACTATCACGCCCCACGCTGATGTGACTAAGGCAATTTTTTCGAAAGATTGTTCTGATAATCAAGGCTCGAGAAAAACACATTTGGAAGTTTTTAATTTTCTTGACTACACGGAGGGAAATTTGGAAGAGAAACAGCATGGCTGACAATTTTTTATTGACAACGTAGAGAGAAATTTGGAAAGGAAACTGCACGGCTGGCAATTTATTTTCTTGACTACACGGAAGGAAATTTGGAAAAGAAACTGCATGGCTGACAATTTATTTTCTTGACTATACGGAGAGAAATGCTGGTCGCAATGCGAAGTAAATAATCACCAATGGTGCCGTTTGAATCGACAGAATGCAAATGCCTTTCAGCTTGTTGAATTTTTATGATTGTGTTATGGTTTTATGACTGTAATTGATTGATGTTGATAAAATTTTCGCATCCCTAATTGGAAAAAAGTTTTCATCAAAATGTGAAAGCATTTGATGCACAATTGGTAGAATGAATTGGGGCGCAAATAATATTAATAACAAGTGGAAGTAGAGAAGAAAAATGGATAAAACTGCTAATGGAGAATGAAAAGCGAAGTGAATGATGGAAGGAAAATATGAAAGAGTACGCATGATGTACCAAATAACTCACAAAATCACGAATAAACAACCAACAAAGCATAGTAGCACGGAGAGAGAAACTGAAACATGACTCCGTTAACGGAGTTAGTCTTCAGTGTGACGTGACCATGGCGAGGCATTTGGTGTAGGGGCGGGCACCTGAAGGGACTTGTGCTAAAATTACTCGTGCTTTATGGTCTATGCTAAATCTTGGAATTAGGTGCACACCAAGCCCTCTAATTTGAAAGGGCACAGTAAATCAATAAGAGCAAAGTTTAAGTGCTCTAGACCTCGTTGAAATTCATCTTTTATCCGTCGTCAATTAAAATCTACACATTCTGAAATTGAACATCTCTGTCTCGGGTTCCGTTACGGCAATAAACAAGTAACTTTTTGAAAGACAATACATTTCAGTGACATCTACGTTTCGTCCGTCGATTCCAACTAAAACTGCAACTTGAATTTTCTAGGACCCCTTTCTCAGCGTTCAAGGGTCTAACTGACCTAAGTTCGAGGAGCGATATATTCCTTCGGGAGGCATTTCGAGCAACTTGACGGACATCCTTTTAAGGAAATGAGTCTCTTCGTTTACCTCATCGTGTGCGGTTGCGCCGGTATCGTATTTATCGTCGCCTTCATTGTGTACGTCATGTTTTACGCTTAAAATATGCCGGTCGGGAGCCAAAACACTTAATTTTATGCATGAGACACCCTCGGTAGAGAATTTCCAGGATGTATTTCTGACTGCTCGGCAGTGTATCACACATGAGAAACGGTCGCTTCTTGAATACATCATTCGTGTGTACTTCGGCTGAATTCATTATCACAGAAAAGGACTGTCAGGTTAACCACTGATGATATAACGATGTTAGTGATCAGGAGACAGATTGATCATGGAAACACGCCAGTTTGCTGGAGGGCTTGTTCTGAATTTGGTCTCCTTGCTGGCAGCGCTCGTTGAGGCCCTACAATTTTGTAAGTACTGAGGCAGAATATTTTTACCCTGCGTAACAGAATGGAAGGATGGGGGTATCGCACCCATCACCCCTAAGGGGGCTCTGGATAGGCTATTACACTGTAAGGTTAGGTTGAACTATTGTACACTATGGGGACTGGCCACCTTGGGGACACTCTTAAGTTACCTCAGCTATAGACAGGCCTTCTAGACTTCTGTTTTTCGTGCCCTTCTTCCAATTTTTCTCACCTTATTTGCTTTCTATTCTTTGTCTTTTCTTCCTCTTAATTCTTAGCTTGCAGTTTCTTTACGCAAGGGATCTTGTGTGGGAATTCACCTTGTGCTAAGATTACTCGTTCTTTATAGTCTTTGATAAATGGTCTCTTTTCGGTGCTCTCTTTGGGTCCCATTTCAACTAACTAATAATCTCGTCTAATTAGTAGTTAATTGAAATTAAGTTGAGGTATTGAAATTCTGAAATAAAGAACATGAATAGTTAAAGCTTTGAAATAAGAAAGCATCTTAAACTCAATACTAACCCTGTGCACTCATGTAAGAGCTGTAGAACATTTCTCAAATTCAGTAAATGAACTCGGAAATGACTATTTCAGGGAAGTGACGTCATTTATGATGTTCTTGTTAGTATTTTTTACAGAAAGCAATATAAAATGTATGTGCCCATGATAGTAAATAGTCGATTGAATTCGCAAAATTAACTAGGGTTAATATGAGTTAAACTAGTGAATTTAACCTTGAAATTGTGTACTTTTTGGCCAGTTGTTTTACCGGGTAATTACGACCAAAGGTAGTGATGACGCCATTACCCCAATTTCAAGGTATTGATGACGCCACTACTCCAATTTCGAGGTAATGATGACGCCATTACCCCAATTTCGAGGTAATGATGACGCCATTACTCCAATTTCAAGGTAATGACGCAGTCGTAATGGGAAACGCAAACTCGACGCGCTTGCAGTGGAGGCCCCGTCCCGCCCACGCGAGGCGCGTCGCGTTGCAGAGGGAGGGCACCACGTGCAGGTGTCGCTATTACACGCGCTGCGGTGACACGCGATGTTGACGTGTTACACGCGCTGTGCCGACACGCGATGTTGACGCGTTACACGCGCTGCGCCGACACGCGATGTTGACGCGTTACACGCGCTGCTGCAACACGCGATGTTGACGTCTGCAAAAGCAAACTTCTAATTGGGATGCTGTTACGTTACCTCTGCTATAGATAGGCATTCGGGACGTTTATCTTTCATGCCCACTGTTCTTCTTTAGATTATCGCACCGTCTTAGCTATCTGTTCTTTGTCGTTTCTTCCTCTTCATTTTTAATTTGCTATTTCCACGCAACGGGGATCATGTGTGAGAACATACTTTGTGCATTGGTTCCCCGTTGTTTAGTCTTCACAAAATGTTGCCTCCCCTTCGTTCTCGATGGATAACATTTCACGGTAATTGGGAGCCTTAAGCAATTACTGTAATAATAATAGTACTGCATAACACCATGAATTACTGCGTATATCTTTAGGTCAATTATTTCTCAGTCAAATATCGAATATGTGCCAAACACCGCTTCCATCAGTCAATTTCTGTTTATCTTTTCAAATTGCAGCGAAATTGTCAATATAATGCTTCTTTTTCAATTTCAATATATGTAAATTGACGTTTCCTGTACAATTCCCCATCTCTGTCTATTACTTCTCTATTATTTCATTTTTGTCTATTGCTTCATTTTTGTCTATTGCTTCATTTTTGTCAATTGCTTCATTTTTGTCTATTGCTTCATTTTTGTCTATTGCTTCATTTTTGTCTATTGCATCATTTTCGTCTATTGCTTCATTTTCGTCTATTATTTTATTTTCGTTCATAACTTTTTTCGTCTGTTACTTTATTTTTCTGACTATTACTCAATTTCTCTGTCTATTGCCTCATTTCTCTATAGCCTCCTTTCTCTACTTATTTCTTCAATTCCCTGTCTATTGCTTAATTTTTCTCACCATAACTCAATTTATCTGTCTAGTACTTTATTTCTCCGTCTATTGCCTCATTTCTCTGCATATTGATTCATTTTTGTCTATGACTCAATTTCTCTGTCTCTTGCTTTGTTTCTGTCAAATATCTTTTTTCTCAGTCAATGACCGTATTTCTCTGTCCATCTTGTTTCTTTCAATTACCTTATTTCTGTTGTCCATCCCCTCATTTCTGTCAATTGCACAATTCATATTTGTACCAGTTACGTTGCCGCTATGCCAATTACCGCGAAGTGCGCCACAAGGGTTTGGAGGCAGCGTCGTCCGCAACAAGTTCAGCTGCAACCTCCCCACTTGCATCGCCTTTGGACCTTTTGAATGCGCCTCTGAACAATGGCCTCTTACGACTATGTTTAAACGAACAACAAAGCAAAACGGGGGGAAAAATGCTAGATGAGGTCCGTAAAAAATGTCATAGCAGCGAGCTGTGCAATGGAAACGTTTCGGGGAAAACTTGAGACAGGCGATTAAATTTCCGGGAACGATAACTGGAGCGAGGCGATTTATTTTCCAGGAACGATAACTGGAGCAAGGCGATTTAATTTCCGGAAACAATAACTGGAGCGTGGCGATTTAATTTCCAGGAACAATAACTGGAGCAAGGCGATTTAATTTCTGGGAACGATAACTGGAGCGCGGCGATTTATTTTCCGGAAACAGTAACTGGAGTGAGGCGATTTAATTTCCAGGAACAATAACTGGAGCAAGGCGATTTAATTTCCGGGAACGATAACTGGAGCGCGGCGATTTATTTTCCGGAAACAACTGGAGCAAGGCGATTTAATTTCAAGGAACAACAACTGGAGCGAGGCGATTTAATTTCCAGGAACAATAACTGGAGCAAGGAGATTTAATTTCCGGGAAGAATAACTGGAGCGAGGTGATTTAATTTTTGAGAAGAATAACTGGAGCGAGGCGATTTAATTTCCAGGAACAATAACTGGAGCAAGGCGATTTAATTTCCAGGAACAATAACTGGAGAAAGGCGATTTAATTTCTGGGGAGGATAACTGGAGCAAGGCGATTTAATTTCCGTAAAACATTACAGGAGCATAACGGTTTAATTTCCACGATCATGAGAGTGATGCAGGGAAATTAATTAGGGTTGAGTAATAATGCATCATAAGAAGCGTTACTTGAAATAAGTGAGGGGGGGGGGCTTTAGTTTTAATTGTTCGAATCTTGGTGGAAAGAAAGTTAAGTATTGCATGCGATGTCCACGTGATGAGAATAGATGATGATCTTGAGAGCTTGCCAGATTCATGGCTGTGGAGCCCAGACAGACCAGGGTGCTACTAAATTTTTTTTCAATTTCAATGCTAAAAACGTTTCGATTTTGGTGCTTGAAGCTCTTAGATTTTCATGCTCAAAAAGTTTGAAAATTATAAGCTAATCGATTTTTAGGGTTTTTATTGGTATGCAGATAAATTTAAATAAAAATTCAAAAGTGCATCACTCTATTTCCCTTGTTCTTGCAGAACCCTTAGGGACCTTCTGCGGAACCCTGGCTTAGAGACGCTGAGCTAGAGCGTGCGGTAATTAGTCTGTAGTGAGGGCATTAATTGGACTCTAGAGAGAACAATAATTGGACTCTAAGGCGCGTAATAATTGGACTTTGGGGAGCGCAATAGTTGGGCTTTAGGGAGCGCAACGGTTGGACTTTAGGGAGCGCAACGGTTGGACTTTAGGGAGCGCAACAGTTGGACTCTGGGGAGCGCAACAGTTGGACTCTGGGGAGCGTAACAGTTGGACTCCGGGGAGCGCAACAGTTGGACTCTGGGGAGCGCAACAGTTGGACTCTGGGGAGCGCAACAGTTGGACTCTGGGGAGCGCAACAGTTAGACTCTGGGGAGCGCAACAGTTAGACTTTGGGGAGCGTAACAGTTGGACTCTGGGGAACGCAACAATTGGATTCTGGGGAGAGCAACAGTTGGACTCGCTAGTCCGTGAGAAGCTCTCTCTCTTGTTCTACACCAAGACCAATCGTATATTTTAATTTTGAAACCTGTTTGCAACAGTAAGACTAAGCAAAAGGCGACTAATGGAGAAGAAACGTAATGTTTTAAATAATACTTGAATGGAGCCAGCAACCATCCCTTCAGTCATATTTCTGGTTAGCATAAGTCTACGGTATTTCTAGTGAAAGTTTAACTTACTCGCACTTGTCGTCTATTCCGGACGTGAACCGAGAACAAAGCTCAATTTTAAATAAAACCCAAAAACTTGATTAAAACCTCTGTACGAAGGGCTACCTCATTAAACATAACTTATTTTTGGCTCTCTGTGCCAATTCTATACAATTTTAGTTATGCGCTTGATGAACACATTATTGAAACTTTGAAGTAATTCAGGAATCTATTGCTGAAATAACAGGTCGTTGTGAAAGGCACACTCAAAACCCTCATTATGCACAGGATTACTCTGCCTCACTTACCCTCACACGTCGCTCTGCTGCACCACTGAGCTGACGACTGAAGGCACACACCCGCGGGTGTGTCAGCATTTATCGAAGTGTTGTTAGCTTGATGGAGGTAGAGAATAAGTCAAGTCGTCACAAAGAAACATCAGCTTGAGCGTATGATATCTGGGTGAATGTAAGAAAACTAATTCTTCATGATTTTTCATTCCAAACAAGTTGATGTGAAACACACTGATTTTTCAAATGTATGTTTTACATGACGTATTGAGCCACGGCATATTCAAATGCTCAATCGTTGCTTCTGGTAGGGAATCACTACGTGACAGGAGGCACGGTCACACGCCCCCGGTGACGTGACGTCACACGATCACCACGTGACAGGAGACACGGCAACACGCCCCCCGGGGACATGACGTCATACGATCGGACCACCTCACAGAGTGGTGACGAATTGTCGCTCTGCCGAGAGAAGGCCGTCATTGTTGACGCGACAGCCGTGCGCCCTGCAGGCCGCTGCGAGTTGTTGGTCGTCACAGGTCACAGTAGGTTGTTGTTTGGTCGTCACAGGTTGCAGCAGGTTGTTGTTGGTCGTCACAGGTCGCAGCAGGTTGTTGTTGGTCGTCACAGGTCGCAGCAGGTTGTTGTTGGGCGTCACAGGTCGCAGTAGATTGTTCTTAACTAGCCGTTGCAGGTCGCAGCAGGTCGGTGCATGAAGTAAATTGTTGAAAGTTGCTTTGGTGGTTACATGGTGCAGGAGATCGTTACAGGCTGCTGCAGGTCGGTGTAAGTCGTTTTGGTCGCTGGAAGTCGCTGCAGGTAAACGAACGTATCTAAATTTTTCTGAAATTTTAAAATGCTTTACTTTGGGGACAATGCAATTGTTTTGATAGATGTTTAAATATGGGTATTAACGTTGAGATTGTGTGTAAATAGTACCATGGTCTATTTATTCACACTTCGAGTAGAAATATGTTCGACAAGTTTAGACATCAAGAGCGATTGCATTCAGAAAGCTGTTTAATAATTGAAAGAAATTGACGCACGTAAACGAACATCGTACATTAACGCTGCGTATGACTGCTTCTGTAGTTTGGTTGCTTCATAAAAGGGTCCGCTTTGAATGCGGTGACGCGTTCGTGGTAAAGAGAGATACGCTTTCAACATCTTTTTTTCTCTCTGTACTTGGCTTAATCGTATTTAGTTATTTTGATAGTTCAAGTTTGAGTTTTTTTGTAACCGCCAATAAAATGAGAGTTGGCTCAACTGCAAACCATTACGCAATAGTGGTTGGTTGGCTCATCTGCGAACCATTACATAACAGTGGTTGGTTGACTCAACTGCAAACCATTTCGCAACAATGGTTGGTTGGCTCAACTGCAAACCATTTCGCAACAATGGTTGGTTGGTTCAACTGCAAACCATTACGCAACAATGGTTGGTTGGTTCAACTGCTAACCATTACGCAACAGTGGTTGGTTGGGACACCAGTGGTCCAATAAGCAGGCGACGTGTTGACGCATGGTCATGATCCAGGGGTAATTTGTTCCTGAAATTATATTCGTATATTTTATTATGTGATGCATGGTCATGGTGCAGGGCAATTTGTTTCTAAAAATGTGTTCGTATATTTTATAACTCGCTTGAGTCACTTGAGATGTAAATGGATGCCTTGGAAAAAGGGTTTCCATGTCAGATGAAAATTGATGAATTTTATTTGTATAAGTTTTTGGCATCACCAGACTTAAGGTGGAGTGATGTTTTTATTGCCCATGTCACATCAGCTTTCCACAATTTTTTTTTTGAAATGCTTGACTGTTCGAATGAAAAATTATAGCTAGTTTCATAGAACAATAATCTATAAATAACATTTTCCATTCTTGTTTGCAGCCTATAATTGTAACTCCTTGCACTATATTTCATGAATGAAATAGATGACTCGTGAGCATGAAGTGATTATGATTTTTATATGGAGAACTGTTATGAAAAGTAGTGTTTCTGAAAATTTTATCTAAAAGGTGATTCGTTGCAAGTGAAGTGGAGTAGGACAAAAATGTCGTCGCGCATCAAGCGGTAAATACAAATGAAATTTTCTGGTGGCCATCCATTGAGCAAGGGCCCGGATGCAATTTCCGCTATCCAACTTTTGGCGACCGTGATGTCTGTACGGAACTAATTTGACGTTCAGTTCGCTTTCTCCCGACTGCCAGAATGGATTTCTTCAGTAAAGTTCCTTGGAGCAATCAGCGGCCGCAATTTCTTCAAGATGTGAACGCACTTCTTCAGGCCTCGCTGTCGCCGTTTCGGCGTCGGGAACGAGCCGATTTCTTACGATGGCGGAGATCGGATTACTTTAAGATAAGTCAAAGTTTCCGATACGTCGTACCATCTGAAAGAAGCCACGGAAACGGTAGACCGGAGTCCCACACTGGCGAGAATTGGCTCGATTTGTCTCGTGGGAGTCGAGATCCCGCAAGTGGAGAAGAAACTCCCCCTCCACCGTACGAGGCTGTTGCTTCAGGGAGCATTTACATGTTCCCAAAAGTAAGTCAAAGTCGCAGTCCCGGCCAAAGTCCCAGTCGAAGTCGCAGGCGAAACCCCGGCCGAAGTCCCGGCCGAAGTCGCAGTCGAAGTCGAACCCCTGGTCGAAATCCACGTAAAAATTTGGTGCCAATTCGGAAAGCTCCAGCAGTGCCGAGTGGGCTATCGCGCGTTAGCAGACGGTCTCATTTGCGGGGCAGCCGAGGCCAAAGTCCTGCAAATAGAACGAAAGGTGAAAGTAAAGGTTCCTTGGTGTGGGAGACCCGTCCTGTGAACGAGGGAAATGATGATGCTGGTATGAGGGGAGATGCAAAGGATTTCCTTTCAAGGAACGCAGGAAATCCCTCAAGCGGGGAAAGTAATCTCACAAATTGCGAAAAAAGTGCAGCGTTTGAAGAGATTTTTGCTGCCGAGAAAAAGAAAAGCGCATCCTTCAATGAAACTTGTTCGGTCGCATATAGAATGGCCTCATACTCTTCCGAGAATTTTCCGAACAGAAGCCGATGTTCATCCGAGAAAACGAGACTGAGACGAGACGTTGAGGAGAAAATTATTCAGAAGTCATCTGCGTCGAGGAGCTGTCCTGGCTGGTCTGGGAGACTCGTTGAAAGAGAGTCCAAAAAGGCTTGGTTCAGCAGCGCTTCCAAAATCAAAGAAAATGCGAGCAGATCGTGCAAGAATGAAACGCTCGAGGACAATGATCCCATAAGTTTTCCGAAGCCTGTCTCCTTCACAGGAGATGATGGACGTTCTCCGCGGTGCGTTTCTGCTGTGCGGGGGAGTAATGGTCTGCTTTTGAACGAGGACTTCCCAGGGAAATTGGCAAGCCAAAGATATCCTATTGACTCTTCTATTAAAAGAAGTCATCCAGAAGAAACGGGTATTCTGTCCAGAAAGAGTGAAAGAGTTTTTCTAAGGTATGATCATTTAATAGAAGAAGAAAAATTTCAAGATGATGCTAAGAATTGTTCACATATGCTTTTTGAATTACACAAAAGTGACTCAAATGGTGTTCGTCATTCAACAGGGAACATGATACTCCCTGGAAAAATTTGTGCTTGCCATCCAGATGAAGAGACTGTTCCAACAGGAAAAAAACACAACGAAGATGCAAAGAAAATGTTGGGAGTTACGTCCGAAAAGGGCGTCCTTACCTACGAAAATAATCTCCTAAATTGTCCGGTGCAAAAATTAATTCATTGCAAAACTGACGGAGAATTATTCGAGAGCAGCCAAAGCCGTGCTGAGAAATATCAAGATTTCGCTCAGGGGCTGAAGAATAATTGTCGTCAGCTCCGAACTCGTAGCGACGAACTCGGTCTGAGTTCTCGAAGCTTCGCTCGTGCCGACGAAAGCCAACTAAGGAACGACTCGAATCGGTTTGAAGACTTGAGAGCATTTCTATCCAAAAATTCCACGTGCATTGAGAGCGTTGAAAATAATAAAGGAGCTGAAGGAAGTTTGTCTGGTATTGAACTTCCCTCTCAAAGTCAAGGGCGATCGGTGTTAAAATATGGAAAATTTGATGGATTCTATGAAACCGAGCTAAGCGAAGTTCATCCTGGAAGCGAATTTGGCATAGATTTTTTCACTCATTTAGAGGAAACAAAAGAAGAGCCACAAACAAATGTGCTGGAAATGTTCATAAAAGAATATGCTAACGTCCAACTTTTTGATGAAGACGAAATTGAAAACTTTGAAAAGGACGAGACCAAAAACAATTTCGACTTTTTGCGCTCCAGGAATTCGCTTGCAGAAAATTTTGTTCACGAATATTTTGACGGACTGTTCTTCTCACTCAGCGCGTCTGAAAATGGAAATGCGGATTCGGACCCGGCGCCATGTGAGACGTGCAATTTCTCATGTTGAATTCCAGCCCTTGATGCTTTGGATTAATTTCTGCACATAAACCACTTTTTTTGTTTGGCGTTAGCGTGTTTGAATGAATGTTTGAACGACAACAAAAAGGAATGCTCGAAATTCATAAAAGAATGTTTCAACGACAGAAAAAATTTAAACGACGGAAAAGAACGTTTGAACGACAAAAGAATGCTTGAACGACAGAAAAAATTTGAACTACGGAAAAGAACGTTTGAACGACAAAATGTTTGAACGACAAAAGAATGTTTGAACGACAGAAAAAATTTGAACGACAGAAAAAATTTGAACGACAGAAAAAATTTGAACGACGGAAAAGAACGTTTGAACGACAAAAGAATGTTTGAACGACAAAAGAATGTTTGAACGTCAAAAGAATGTCTGAACGACAAAAGAATGTTTGAACGACAACAAAAAAGAATGCTTGAAGTATGAAAAATGTTTCAACAACGGAAAAGAATGTTTGAACGACGGAGAAGAATGTTTGAACGACAGAAAATGTTTGAACGACAGAACAGACCGTTTGAACGACAATAATATCACGGTCTTGCTTGCTGTAAGAGGCGCTTGTCGCGTCCCATTCGTTACTAGACGTTAAAAGGTTAACTCAAGCCTCTTAAAGGTAATCTTGAAGTTACGTCAAAGTAACATTTACGCGTGACTTGAAGGTTACACCGGGGCGTGAAGGGGGGACGGTAATTTCGCTAAGGGCCTCGCCACCACAAGCAAAGCGCTGTCCATGCGCGTCGTAGGCCCTCACTGCTCCATGCGCGTCATAAGCCCCCACTGCTCCATGCGCGTCATAAGCCCCACTGCTCCATGCGCGTCATAAGCCCCACTGCTCCATGCACGTCATAAGCCCCATTGCTCCATGCGCGTCATAAGCCCCATTGCTCCATGCGCGTCGTAAGCACGCGCTCCAAAATTCTCGTGAATTACAGAGGATGTCCCCTCAAAGTTTCAATTATCTTCAAATCAATCTAATTTTTTATTAAAGCCTCTCACCTGCCACCAAATCATTACGAGCGCAATTTTATTGCTTTAAAAATTAAGAAAAGAAATGGAAAAAATGTGACAAATTTAATTTAAAAATTTTCGTTCTGCTATTAACAGGAAATCGCGTTCGCTTTTTTGCTTCATAGGACGGATTTTTTATCTAACTGCCTTCAAAAATTGAAATAACTTGGGCGCTGTGTGTTGCTGTTCGGGTGAAAAAAGTTCTGACCATTTGTTTTCATGCATCAGCACTGAAGTTCAAGCATCAACTCGGGCGAGTTTTGTGTAGTAATACAGGAACTTTTCTCATTCGTCAGCGACCAAGCAAGCCAACCCGACCATCCATTCTAATAATTACCAGGCATGTGGAGCGTGAAAACCAGTACACGATAGGTAATTTTTCAGGATTCAAGTCTTAGGATTAAAAGCATACCTCGGTATTCCTTTTATTCGAGATAGCTAGTTCTTACTGGTACGTCAGAACGGGCGCAAAACCACTCTATCAATGGCAGCTGTTTCATTTGGTCCCATTAGAAAAACTGAATTTTAGTTTTAACTTGTAGACCAAGCAGCTCCCTCTGGCTTATGTTTATCGTAGCGTGGTGCAGAGTTGTCTACATCCCCCACACTTCCTCAGTGCAGAGTTGGCTCCATCCCCCACACTTTCTCAGTGCAGAGTTGTCTCCATCCCCCACACTTCCTCAGTGCAGAGTTGTCTCCATCCCCCACACTTCCTGAGTGGAGATTTGTATTTGGATAACTTTGCTAAGACAGACCGTTGAATTACTACGATGAATTCAAAGCTATTACGAAAATACTAATATGTACAAATGACTTCCCATATAACACAGCCATGCAAATACCAGGCAACCTTGGTATGCATAATAATTTTACCGTACACCAAACAACTTTTGCGCATGCTCTACTATTCGAATCGACATTCTTCTCTGCATACAATCATGCAGAGTTCTCGCTATTCTGGCCGTGCAGATTTAACTTCGTAAAATGGACCATCCTCAATCTGCCGTAAGCGTCCCAATCCAGGATTAACGCATGTCCAAAATGTACCACTTTTTGTGCTGTGCAAGCCGAAAAGCTTGAATTAAAAATACGGGGTTGAACGATTCATTATGAAATTGTTCTTTTTTTTTGCAGTGCGCGACCGCAGCCGCGTCGGAACCCGCATGACGCTGCCGATGGCTGCGTCGTCGCTGTCATCCTCTGCAGTGTCGTCTTCGCAGACGTCGTCTGGGTGAGGCTGGGAGCTGATACTTGCTGGGTCCTGGGAGAGTGTACAGCAGATGCCTGGGAGAGAGTACAGCAGATGCCTGGGAGAGGGTACAGAAGATTCTCATCATTCGAGCCATCTGCATGAGACTGGGTAGATGGTACACGCCGGGTACCTGGAAAGGGTGCAGAAGGTTTAAATCATAAATGCCATTTTGGTGAAGCTTTTTAGTTGGAATAAGCTGGGTACCTGGAAAGGGTGGAGAAGGTTTACATCATAGATGCCATTTTTGTGAAACTTTTTAGTTGGAATAAGCTGGGTACCTGGAAAGGGTGCAGGTTTACATCATAGATGCCATTTTGGTGAAACATTTAAGTTAGAATAAGCCGGGTACCTGGAAAGGGTGAAGAATGTTCACATGATGTGTCAACTGGGTGAGGACGGTAGAGGAATTCGTACTTTTTACCCAATGTAACTCGAACTTAATGTTGATTTCAGCCTTCCTTGCAAGTTTTTAGAAAAAAAAAAATTCCTAATACTTCTGAATTGTGAAACTAGGTATAGATCTCAGAACTGCCATTACCTCGGAAGGATCATCGCTCTATCAAGGATCATCGCTCTGAGTATTCAGTGGCTTGTACTCAGAAATGGTTTACATTCACTGATGGTTTTCATAGGAAGATGTTAAAGAAATAATACTCGCACAGTTTGCTCTTTGTGAAGCCGGAATAAAAGAGCGGGTTTTTGATAAAGTTGTAGAATGAAAGTATTTAGGTGCTAAATATATTGGAAAAATGTGACTTCAAAAGTTTGGTTACGCAGTTCATTCTGTTAGTATTATTGAGTTGGATTTAGGCTTTCAACTTGTTTACAGAAAGTTATTACGTAATGTATGGATAATGAGTGGTTCTTGGAGAGAATGTGATGAGAGAAAAAGAATCAAACGCTGTACGTAGTACCGGGTGAATAGTTTTTATGCGGGAAATTCAAATTCTTTTATTGATGGTGTTTGGATTTTGAGATGCGGCAAAATGGTATTTACACATTCATGTATGTGACTCTTGAGAATTTAGTACCCGAAGAGATAGTAGATGAGATACTTGGAGAGGTGATGCTTGAACTTAATGGTTCTTTGATAGGTAGTACTCAGAAAATAACTGCTCTCAAAATTAGCACATCAAGAGCTCGAAGGCTTTAGTTGAAAAACTTGAATATTTCAATATTATTATAAAACGCAGGATACGAAGTAGACGACTTTCTGTATCTATAAAATATAACTCTGCCTAGTCTAAAATAACTGTTCTTTTAATCCTTAGAATGATCGTAAAAATGCACTCGTAAATATTTTCCCTGATCCATAATATTTGCTTTCATTGCTGTGATTGAAACTCGCAGTTCCATTTACGACCCATCCGAGAGTACCTAGCGAGCAAATGTGGGATCGTTAAGATGCAAATCGTCTGCTCAGATGCTAGAGGATCCTGCTTTTACGATCGAGATATGGACTGAAGATATTTCAATTGACTCTCTTGGTTTAATTCTTTTTCTGGAATCCTCATATTCCGTACTTGCTTGCACACCTGTTTTGATGTGTAAATTTAAATTGGTCGCGTTTAAAGACTGTGAGGTTTTGATATCCCTGATATTTCCGTCTGAGACTAATTTCTTAGGAATGACACTTCTTGGAAGTTGATCAAAAGCAAGAAATTAATCAGCGCAAGCCTCTAGCGAGAACTCGAAAGAAAACTGCAGCTACTGAAAAAGTTCTCATGTGAAGTTTATGGGTTAAATTACACCGAGTCTGCACAGATCAGGATACTTGGAAGACATCCAAGTGTGCGGCTGTGCTCAGTGCATTGATGCTTCCTGGAAGTAGAGCGATATCTAGAAACCAGTTAGTTATTCCTTCGCTGCAAAAGGTAATTTTTAGTGTTGCATTCTAATTTATTTACAGTGGGGGACATTTTTCATTATGCGTCTTGCGCTAACGTACTTGAAACTTCAACAAAACCCAAATTCTAGTTAATGAAGGGAAATTAAAAAAAAAATCTGGAACTCTACAAGCAAACGCCTTCGTATCCACTAACATCATGTGTCATGTGACAAAAAGTCTTCAAACATTTCTGCGAAACAACTTCTTAATTCATCAATTAATTCATGTATTAAATACCTAAATACCAATCCGTAACGGTGCACTGTATATTTCATTTTGGTGAATGATTTATACATTAATTAGTTACTTATCAATTGATAACGGTGCAGTGATTATAATAAACCTTTAATTATCCAGACTTCAACAATTCGAATTTCGAGAAAATTTGGAAAATTTTTGCTCTCTATAACTCCGGTCAAAACATTTGGATACTGCCCGGACTGTGATGCGCACCCGTGTAGGTTCTTTGACGAGTAAAAAGTTGGTTATGTGAAAGATATTTCAGTCGGGGAATTTAAAACAATTCATTTGAAGTCAAATAAGTATTTTTTGGTCGAAAAATACTTGGATAATTCAAGAGTATCTATCTTAGGAAAGACTCTAAAATAGAATTGCCCGAAGTCTGTTTGGATTTCCCGGCCGCCATTTTACGGTCGAATAGTAATTTGTTGGAAAGTAAAAAAATGAATTAAGTACCTAATATTTTAATTACATAATTTTTTAACCAACTGATAACAAAGGTTCTGAGTTAAATGCCTTATACTAAAAACTTCTGTGAAATTTGAATAGATATATGTATCAAATTTATTTGACCAGGATCATTATATCAATGCACCCGCATTCTCTGAAAACGCTTCAATTCAGATTTTCGCCCATCCAGATGGGTTCTCCATCCATAAGATCCGGAGTTGAGAAGGTTCACTATTTTCTTTTCATCAACGCGTTTATTCATTGATTGCTGAACCATCAGTTCATTCGGGTGCAGTGAGAGTTTTCTACTAACGTACTCGTTAAATATTTAACCATGAATCTAACGTGTTGCAGTGTACATTTCCTATTCCCTAGATATTTCACTATCCATTGTTGAGCAGCACTACCATACACACTATCGTACACACTATCGTACACACTATCGTACACACTATCGTACACACTATCGTACACACTATCGTACACACTACCGTACACACTACCTCCCCCATGCCCCAAAAGCTCACCCACCCGTGCGTTGTTGTGCAGACCCTCCTGTTCGAGCAGCGCGGTTGGGTCTGACACCCAGAGCCAGCCGGGCAGTGACGGGGGGCGGTCGCACGACGTGAGCTCCAGCAAGGGCGGGTCGCCCTCGCCCACCGCCCCGCCCCCACACGCTGACGACGCGGCCTCTGTGCTCAAAGCGCCCTCTGAGGCCCCTTCAGGCATGTCTACCCTCGCAGGTGAGGGGTGCAGCTACGGCCCACGAGTCCTAGTTTGACACATAATTCCAAGCTTCTCTCCTGGCTTGTGACTATTGGCTTATGTATTATGGCATATGGCTTACGGTTTATGGCTTATGACTTATGGCTCATGACTTATGGCTCGTGACTTATGGCTCGTGACTTATGGCTCGTGAATTATGGCTCGTGACTTATGGCTCGTGACTTATGGCTCGTGACTTAGGGCTCGTGACTTAGGGCTCGTGACTTAGGGCTCATGACTTAGGGCTCATGACTTAGGGCT
>VOMN01076234.1:0-15726 GCA_014899125.1 Orchestia grillus
AAGGTGGCTTGTGCAGTGGGTGTGTATCTTTTGAGAGGATAGAGAGAGAGAGAGCTCTGTCTGGAAAGGGAGCGTGTGGAGTTTGAAAAGGTTTCTAAGTGTTTTATTTCTTAGGTAGATAGAAAGAGAACAAAAGAGGGAGCTGTGTCTGGAGAGGGCGTAACTGTCAGGGAAAAAGAGGGCTGATCAAGAAGGGTGACAGAGGAGCAGCACAGGAGAGTAAAGATATCGCACTGTGAAGAAAGAGAGAGAGTCGTTTGAGAAGTGATTGGGAGAATAAGTGAAAGAGTGAGAGTGGTAATTGAAAGAGTAGGGGCAACAAAAGGGTGAGGCTATAGGATAGTGGATAGCATGGAGGAAACAAAGGAAAAAACTGGGTAAAGAAATTGATCGAGCATTGTTTAGGCAATGAAACGTTTATGATTCAAATTTCGAATGCCGCGAGAAAAATTATTTCACGGTGACCAAATATATGAATAAGCTCACCGCTGCTTTAGGGCAAATAGAACAAAGGCAATGCATTCTTTTTCAAACCATTTTCGCAGCGATGTGAATATTTAACTAGCATTTCATGCAAAAATCACCCGTATTTCATAACGCCACAGCTCCTCAGGGTTCACAAATTACTTAACCGTCTCTGTAAAACTCGCAACTTAACGACTTGCTAAGATATTTCAGATCTATTTTATGGTTGACGCGGAAGATCATTCCTTACTACATTTTGAGAACGCAATCAAAACGTCAAGTTCGGATATTGAATGCTTTTTATTAATGATCAATTGATTAAATAAATAGTAAAATATTGATTGGCGAATGAAACAAAAAAATAACCAGAATATTAAAAAATGAGAATGACCCCAATGTTGTACGCTTCGCTACTCGATTGCACCCCGTACCAGATCTATACAGTTCCTTGAAAGAACACCGTCCTTCTGATAGAATTACTTCAGAGTTCTTTTTGTGCAACATCCTGAATAAGAAATTATTGGGGCAGTGAAGAGCTGACACAGAGTTATGAATGACGTTCTTCGAAGGAACGTTCTTTAAAAAAGAGCACGCCTTCGTGTCTGTCTTTCGCCAATTTGTACAGTGAGAAAAGTAAGACATTAATATCATGCACTCAATTATATTTCAAGTTGTCACAAAAGTAATTAGCCTAGGATACATAAATAAAAGCACTCTGTAAATTTACATATTTTGATGGCATATTCACGTGCGTGCCCCCAATATGTTGTATGTACTACACGTCCAAATGCGTATAATCTTGCATGCACCTTGGTGTAAACATGAGATTATGCGTCCGGGTGTGTAGTACATATAGTACTGGTGAGCGCGTGAATGTATAGTCAGAGTGTGTAAATTTACGTCAATTGCTGCTCCTTTGTGTGTACCCGATTTTGGGACTGCGGAAAAGCACTCGTGTGTTTACCATTTTCTTCACCTTTTTTTTGCTCACCTATTTCGCACACCTATTTTTTTTGCTTGCGTATTTTGTTCACCTATTTTTTTTTGGTTTACCTATTTTCTGCTTACTTATATTGCTCACCTAATTTTTTGTGCACCTATTTTGCTCGCGTATTTTTCTCAGCGCATAACTTCTTGTTCGGCTGCAGCATGTTGCAATCAACACTCGTTGAGATTTTGTGATGAGCTTAGGGAGGGATCCATTTGAGCTGATCTAACCGTTCATGACGTTGTGATGATGCGTTTTAGGGATACTGGGACATTATCATTTTAAAAGTGAGGTAGTTTGATATGAATTGAAATAAAATCGATACGTTAATTAGAAAAACATTCGCTTCATTAAAAAGGGATTGGATCTTTCTTTACGAGTGTATTCTTAGCTAAGGGACCATGCAATATGAAAATTTCACGGTCCCGCACTATGCATTGGCGAGGATTATTTCCAGCATCAAACAAAAGTGAAAATCCGCAATTAAGTTAAAAAAATTCTGTTTGAGAGAGACCGTTCGTTTTTTTATTTTTAAGTTGCTCTGTGTACAATCAAGCCAATAAATCTCTACACGCAAGTGCAGTAAATTAAGCTACTGAGCCTCAAAAACAGAAGTTCACAGGTACACCACGTATCCAAACTGCGTTACTAAATAAATTCCGCGGGTAACCCGTTCGAATGTACTCCAAGTAACACAATTGATGCCATAACAAGCGCTTACTTGACACTTAGACCAGTCTGGATTCGTAAAATGCCAATCGGCAAATGTCATGAGAGCCTCTAGAAAAACAACTAGCTCGAAGTAGCTCTGAGCTGGTGACAGTAATGAAGTCCAGATCTCCATTACTAGCGCGTCAGAGTCATTAGCTGAGCCTCTCTGGTCGAGCAGCAGCGGGAGAAGCAATTCCAGTAGCGAACCTGCCTGGAACAGCAGGGGGCAAAGCCCGGTAGCGGCGGCGGTGGCTGTTGTCCCGCATTAGCATACACTGCTGCTGGAGCCCTGTANCCGCATTAGGATACACTGCTGCTGGAGCCGTGTGGCGGCGATGGTGGCTGTTGTCCCGCATTAGCATACACTGCTGCTGGAACCCTGTAGTGGAGGTGTATAGCAGCACTTGAAGAAAATACTACCCACTTTTGGAAAACTTATGGGTGTCATACTTTTTTGCACAGATCAGATACACAAATGCGCTGCCTCAATGTTTTTGTGATACACTTTTCTGACTCATGTAAAAGTGTGGCCCGTGTTTGTGTGCCAACCGTGACACTCCTAGCTGAAGTCTACGGAATTTGGTGTGAAAATTCAACTTACTCTGACGACCCATCAATTGTACATACAAATGACTGAGGGGAGACGTTTATCTTCAGTAAACGTAATGAAAGTTTTAAAGCTTTGTCATTAAGTACTATCTACATAAACATACCCTGCAAGTATGTTTAGTTTGATGTACAGATTCTACACCTCAATAAGACTTTATTCATACACGTGTAGAACATAATGACATAACTGGACTCATTCACCGATCTGTTGAGCTTAAATACCACTCAATTACGAATTACAAATTCGCAGCACTTACTACCAATAGCATTACATCGACTGGCACGTAGCCCCACTCGCCGCCTGCCTCTGCAATGCTGAGCTCACGAGTAACGATTGACCCACGGGTGCGTCAAGATTTCCCTAAATTTGTTATCCAGCTTTTTCAAATGCTACTCCCAGAGCCCTGTAGAAGCGGCGTGGTAGCACCAAGAACTGTTGCATTCAGTTCCAAGATGTTGCCTCATCTGATACAAACCCAGGTGCTTCAACACGCCTACTCGGCATTCTCAACGAAGCATAAGCTGTGGATGCGTAGTGCTCTGAAATGATTACGTATGACGGAGTGATGGGGGTCATTGATTACCATAAACGTCCCAAGTGGCTTGTGCATGATTGAGATATGCTGCTATCGCTCGTTAGTATCCGTATAGCACTTCACTGTCATAGGTACTGTATGATACTGTGTCACAGGTACGAGTCAAATATATTGAGATACAGAATCATAGATACAGTCCTATATACTGTCATAGATGCAGAATAAGGTGCACTTTCAGCTACAGTGATTGTGGTTCTTGGCTTTGTGTTATATCTTTCTACACTATTTTGCAATATTCCTTTACATTTTGCGTCACAATTTCCCACAAAATAACACAATCAAATACGCTGTCAAGTATTCAGTCATCTTCACTCTCTTTTATTATTTATTTTCATGCCAAGAGATAAGTTCTCAGACTAAATCAAGGGCATCCAAGTCTATCATTGATAAACTTTCACATGACGACGATGCAATTAAGCGTGAGCACGGATACGTCGAGTTGCCTTCCGGAACACATAAGAAAAGTATGTTAACAAGTGAATATATTTTAGCGCTTAACCTGTTTTCATGTACATCTCTGTAAGCAATCAATTGTTACAACGCGTCCAACCACACGTGCTCAGAATAAACAGCCTCAAACTTGATTAATCAATAACAATGTATTTGTAAAATTGTCTTCAAAGACGGAAAATATTTTGTAAAAGACTGTACACTTGTTGGCTCAAAACATTTATGTTTCACCGTTTCTCGTTTATATTACCTTAATTACATTTGTCTTTAGGATCGAAATTCTAAAACGCTTCTTCCGATCTTAAAATATCATCTAGAGTGAAGCAATCGACCCGCTACATTTCTGTCTTTGCAATGACAATAGGAATAAATTTTTCCATTTTTCATTTTTAAAATATGAAAGTTGAACCTCAGCCGCTATAGGCAAATGACGTCCGTACGCTTTCGCACGATCCGTACACCTTCGTACTGGCCGGATTTTTTATCATTTCTCACAAAAATAAAAAAGTACGTCACTGCTGAATAAGTTTGTTAGAGGATCACAGTTACCTCGACTTGTTTCACAGAACGTAGGCGACTTTAAAATGATGTGAAAAATATCTAACGTCACAAACTGCGGTCGTGAATGGAGTCATGTTCCAGAGCATCAATAAGACGAGGAAGTGAAAGACCTTATTCTGTTTTTCGATTTTCATTAACAAAGTTAGTAGAACTAACGTTTCTCCTCCTTTTAACCCTTGGAAGGGTAGCAAAACTTGCAAAATTTCTGTTTAACAATACCTTCCCAGAGACACTCAATTAAGTTAATAGCATTTTTTTATTCTGTTTAATTTACATAGTAATTATCTTGAAAGCCTTCCAGATTAATTTGCACGAATGAAGTCCCTGAAGCGAATAAATAACTTAGGTTAATTAAGGAACACACACGCTTTGCAATTTAAAAGTAAAACGAAAGAGTTTTAGTAGCGTAACACTTCGTGCTCACTAATGCATCAGAAATGAATTAGCGAAGCATCATGGCAATGGTAGTTTAATCTTTCTAAAGGAAATAACTTATATTTAGGCGAAATGAATGTCATATGTCGCACAGTTTCGGACGAATTTAGGCATCCTTTTCAATTGCTCTTCAGAGCTGTTTCTAAAATTGAAACCCTAATCTCATGATCGTTAAAAGACGTTAAACGACGCGATAAACTTTAATAACGCCCATTTCGGAAGCTCAAATGACAATCGTCAAGGTACACTAACAGCTGTTCAACCATATGTGATCACCCGCCTCTAATTCGTTCATCAAACTCGCCCCTGACACTCCACCTGCATTGGATCGTCCAGCACTGTTCATGTAATATGATTGCTGAACCAAAACGAAATAAAAACCTGTATAAGCAACTGCAGGTTCACTATGCACGTACATATATCTCTTACCGGACTGTATGAATAAAAGCTACTGTCTTCTACAGTATTAGATCCACCAGAGTTTAAACACCAGGTATGTATACTCGTACAATCAGGCAAAGGTCACAGTGTCTATTCCAGTGACCTGCAATCCCTTAAGGTATAATGTTAGTCTCTGTCGGTGGTACCTAATACGTACAGTGAGCGAAATGACTAGACTAGGCCGATGACCCCCACTCATGCCGGACTACCCACACTCTCCGAAGTGCAACGACCTCATTGCCAAACTGGTATTCAGTATCTATGATACGGGAATACTCAATATAGGAGTCTGGACTGAATACATCATTTCACGTTGGTAAAATATCACTCAGATTGAGCATGCAACTTTGGTTTGTCAAATGTCAGAGTCTGGGTTGAGCCTGTTGATTTCTACAGCAAATATCATGCGTTATGCAACGGAAGACGTTGCGTTATGCTATTTTTTTATATTCGGTAAAATTTATTTCGCAGTGATGTTCCTTATTCGTTCACGGCACAAAATAAAGTGAAAATTAATTTGAAGTGAACTTATTCATACCTTTTGCAATTCCAGGGAAGCCTCTTACTATTTCAATGGAGTAATATTCCTGGCGATGCTCTTTTTCAAATTCTGTTACAAATATATTTATTCTTAAGTGGGTCACTAAGTCTTTTACGAGCTTCTACTCGAATAAAAATTTCAAAATCAAATTTGAGAGCCTTGGTACCCAGGTTTGATGAATAATTTTCCAGTTATGTTCACGAGCAGGATAAAAATTATCTCTAATTTGAAGCTCTTGTTCCGGTATTCTGAAATTTGTGCGTTTTAGAGGAATAGCGTACCTCCAGGGATCAATGAGGCCTCTACTTAATTTACGTGCCAAAAGTTTCAATAAATTGATTTAAGTTCTGTCGTAACGTCTATTGCAGCTCAAGAGTTCTTAAGCTAATGATCACTTCAGTCGAATTTGCTGAGTTAACCAACCCATGCATTTATTTAAACGACTATTTATATATGTGGTGGCTAATTCAAGGCCTCATTTGCTCGACCAACATTTCAAAAATATTTATAAGATAAAGGAAATACTGTACCCCTTGATCACGTATTCATAAGTTGATTCTTTTTATAAAAAGTTGGGATAAAGTTGACAAACCACTAAATAAAACAAGCTCCCTGTACTTCATCAGTGCATGAGTTCCTTCCATGAAATGCAAGTTTTAATAAAGTTACCCTTTTGCTTCAACTCATTTCGGTCGAAGAAACTCATTTCGCAAGGCATTATTTTTCAACGTTTACGTTAAAACCTAATTGGGCACCATGCTTCTTTGGGCGGTCCAGGCTTGTGGGGGAATTTAACGAAGCTTTGAGGGATCAGAATAAAAGGATTCGAAAAATAATAAATGTTTAAGTCAAGAAGCATTGAGTAAGCGGCTGAGGACTCACCCCTGCATTATATGACAGTAACTGCAACTGCTTGCCACAACTCGGCACTGTGCCAGTATACACAACAGTTCCTGCACGGACGGTGCATTCACGCGTCCGCTAAAATATCGAAAGCATCTCTTCCTAATTAGCTAAATAAATCACCCTGAAAGTTCAAATAAAAAATTTAAAATAGCAAATGACAAATTCTACAGCGGTTCAACTCGAACGTTGGACCATACAAGGAAATAATCCAGACACTCACGCACAAGTATTGAAGTGTAATCCAAACTAAAAATTCCCTTGAAACAAATTAGAATGACATTCCTCAACCTGTGCAGACCATTCTACTCGACCAGCCGCTCGCGTTACCTCTCGCTGAATGCCCTTCAGAGACGGTCTTGCCTTCTTATTTAAGTCATTGAAGAGCGGCGTTACTACACGTCGCTGTAAGTCTTGCCTTCTTAAGCCATTGAAGAGCGGCGTGACTACATGTCGCAGTAAGTCTTGCCTTCTTAAGCCATTGAAGAGCGGCGTGACTACATGTCGCAACGTCGAATGTTGAAGCACCAGAGCCACGCAGCATGAGATCTCTGTTTACTTGTGATATTTCTTATTCCTAAATATCAGATACTTGTGATATTAAGAGAGTCGTCAGTTTCACCTGAGCCACACGGAGGACCATAAGGAATCATACTTCCCTTTTCTAAACTATCGCTGAAAAATATATTCTACTGCACTTTGAGTACCCAAAAACGGCGTGGGGAGAGCGGTAAAAGAGACATAAGAAGTATTAGAGGAATTAGAGGTATTAGAGGGGAGTAGTGTTAAGGGTATAGCTCCACCAAAGGCAGCGAGGGAATGTTCATCAATGTCTCACCCTCGCGTAAAGCCAAAATTTCCTTTTGTCATCACAGTGTCGTGCTTGCGCTGCTGTGAACTATCGAGAGTCCAAAAGGCAGTTGTACGACAAGCTGGTCCCACGCTGCCGATTTAGGGTAAAATTTTAGGGAGGTTAAGAAGTTAAAAAGCTTCACCTGTCGTAGCTGAAGCGGGACAGGTGAGGGGTCATTAGCCAATCTCTTGTCCATTGAGCGTGCTTTAGTTGTCGCTTGAACCCTTAGTACCGTGTTTACTGTCATCCACTATATGTTTAAACACCTGATGACCGAAAAAAACTGGTCGAAAGCGTATAACATATCGCTGGTATCTACGTCACAAAAATGAAACAAGACGACCTGAAAGGATGCGTCGTGAATTTTTATCTTGAAACATTGATAACTCAAGCATTTATAAATTTTGTATTTATTTTTTTCGCGTCACGCGTTATTCTGCAGTCCTTTCAGGTCACATTAATAAGCACCCACATTTATCGCGCAAATTATTTTCATAGTGTGAGATAAATCAAAATCGACCGTGATACTTCCATTCAAATTATACACCACGTAACTTCTTGGCTAATGCAGTAAGGTAATTACAAACGGTAGTTTATACTCATACAACAGCTGTTACACAGCGTGGTTGAAGCAGGTTCTGCGATGCATTTTTACGACCGAAAGAACGGCTTTCGTAACTCCAGATAGACATTAAAGCGAACCAAATAAAATGCAGCAACAGAAATACAACCTCGGGTATTTAATACAGCGCTCTTGCATCGTGCATGCACAAAACGCTAGCTCATACGCCCTCAAGCTCATGGGTTGCTTGAGTACATGCACCGGATGTGAGAACTTTTTCTGTCAGGTCTGAGCATGCTCATAAAACTACTTGTAACCTGGGTACATGTAGGCTGGCAAGTTGCAAAGCTGGCTCTCAGGAATGCAGTTGGTCTAGGGAAGCAGTCGGAGCACCCCGTTTGCAGAGCTCCTGAACTTGTGCTTTTCTTTTTATGGATGCAAACAGGCTCAGTAATGAGGGTGCCGGGCAGCGGGCTAACCGCAGACCGAGGTGCAGGAAAGCTCTCGTGGGTGGCTGCTGTGAGAGCCTCGGATCATCGCTGCTCAGAGAAAGGGTTACCTATCATCATCACATAAGGTTACCTCGTGTATTTTGTTTGTGTGGATAAACTTGAAGTTTTATTGGCCCAAACTCACTGTTGATCTGTTTCTTGTTCTGCTAAGTACTATTTGTGGAAGGGAACTTGTTCTAAAACACGCTTGATCGGGTGTACATCTTGTGAACACCTGCGTTAAAAATGGGGATTTTCCAAGTATTAATTAAAATATGTCCCAAAATGTTCACAAAATTGTTTTGCACGCGGTAGTTGCAGAAAAGGTACTTTTCTATTCTTCAATGCGATTTTTGCAAAATTTTGTTTGAAAACCAAACAAAAATGGAAATTTTTGTTCATGCGGTTTTCAGTTATTTCTTCATTACTTTGAAATTGGTAGCATTAAAATATTACAAATAACCCTTCCGCAATGCAATCAAAATCCACTAGTGTTTAATTTCAATCTTGAAACTTGATACTTTTGCAATTTGGTGGGTTACATACCTTAAAAAATTATATATGTGTTTTTTATTTTAATTTTGAGAGAAAATGAATACAGCAAAGTCTACAAACTCATGCACAAGATTTGGTTTGTTTCTACCCCTAAACACTGTGTTACACACTCACACACACATTGTCTCCTTGAAAACGCACGCCACTTAAGTGTGCAAACGCCTTGGTATATAAACACAAAATCCCAGTGGTTGTTTCCGATGATATTCCCTACAATATGGATCTTGAGCTACCCGTATTTCATAAATACGACACACGGCGATCTGACAGCGTGTGGAAGCACTTCTTTTCTCCCTGTTTTCTAAGAAAATTATGAGCATATCAAAATCACAAGAGACTCTGATTAAAATCGAGTGACATTTTCATTGCACCAAAATGCTTTAGTTTAAATTCATTTAGAAGTTGGGCAATAGAAAATTAAAGACTTTATGAAAAATAGTACTTTTATTAATTCCAATTCGTTTTACCGTTGGGTTTTCTATGCCTTTATGAACAACCTTGGGAACTTACAAAGCTCCACAATTACAAAGTTGGAAAGTGTAGAGTCGTATAGTTGTAAAGTTATGCAGTTGTGGAGTTACAGAGTTTTACACGTAAGTAATTCAATATCTACAGAGCTGCGGCATTGTGGAAGATGGAGTTATTTCACGGTGTTACGAAGTCACAATTATACAAGTTATGGAAATATAGCGCTATGGACTTATGAAATTATGCCGTGGCACTGCGTGTGTTCATAATACCTTTCTTCCCTTTAGTTATTAAATTTCATCCTCATAATAAGAAATGAAACTGAGATCATTTTATCGTTTTTTTAACTTCATCTGCAGAAATAAGACTCAACAAAATCGGTTTTAACAACGGTTGAAAGTTTTCCCCATGGCCTAAAGTTTTTTTCGAGGTTAAAAGTTTTCCCTACGGTTGAAAATTTTCCTTACGGCTAAAAATTTTCCCTTCGGTTAAAGTTTTCCCAGTTGTTAAATGTCTACCCTACGGTTAAATTTTTTCGGTCCAGTTAAAGTTTACCCTGCTGTTAAAAGTTTTTCCTGAGGTTATAAGTACCTAAAGGTAGGTGCTATTATACCAAGTTACACAGGAATTATAAAATAGTTATTATTTCTGTGAAAATTGTGATTAAAATGGGCTACGTTAGGCAGGTGATGAGAAACAAAGTGGCAATGGATGAAAAAGCCGTCGTACGAAACTTCAGTTTTCAAAACCATAATTTTAAATAATTCTACAAGTTTTGTATAACATTCCTCTTCCTTTCGCTTATTCTTACCCCGCATCATGCTTAATTACGATGTAATTAAAATAGTTCATTTTAGTGTGGAGTACTCTTCGAGCAAAAGAAGTTTAACAGCAATCGTGCCTCGAAACTTCGCCTGCAAAATTGGAAAACAACCCGTACTTCCGCCCTGGGATAACAAAAACCGAAAATATTGAATTCCTCATAGAAAACGAGAACAATAAATTGTCAACAAGAGTCCACTGAGCTGACATCAACAACATCGACATCATTCGGATGGATTTTTCATTTATTCACTACTGCGTTCGAGCAAAGTTATGACGCCACCACGAACAGAATATGTCGTGCTCGACTCCAGCACATGCAAATGAGACGGATTTCCAGTACCTAAATGTTACAAATTCTCATACTGTATTGCCGTATCGTCAGTGGCGCACTCACTCTGTGAATTAATAATGAGTTTTTTAAAAGGATATACCGCGCACGAAAAAACGTGATCGATATTCAGAGACGAGTATTTTCGTGCAATCAATCTGAAAGTGAACGGAAAATTTCGTCTTCGACTTGCGCTTTTTTAGGTGTTCTTTCCTATTATTTCATGAATAAAATACAGGAAGTATAAATCAAGTTTCGACACACGACTTTAATCATTCATGTTAGTACATCCTTATAGCCACTTCGGTTTTGAAGAATTGATTTCAATTGAAAGTAAAAAATTCAACATCGTTGTGAAAATTTTTGAGTTTTTTGTTCATTTCTTTGAGGCATGTATGGATGAATGCTTCGTTTTGGGAAAACTTGTAGGAATAATGGTAAATTAGCAGCGCGAAGAACAAAAAGTTGTTCTGTCGATACTATTGATGTCATTAGAAGTGGTAAAAAAAAGCTTGACAACCAATGTGCCAGGAGGAGTGGAGCTTAGATCGATAATCAGTCTTAGTTTCTCACCGCCCCATTGATATATTTACAAAATAATTGATGAAAATACTTGAGTGAACAAAATTATACACAATTATAGATGCTCCTGTAAAAGCGTTTTACAGGATATTAAGTACCTGGATAGAAAAATGCACTTCACTGATGTAACATGAGTGTTGATGACAACAAGGGTGTTGATGACAACATGAGTGTTGATGGCAACATGAGTGTTGATGAAAACATGAGTGTGGTCAAGGAGGACATATATGGGGACCGCTCGTAGTATTCGCTGAGGCTTCAACATACAAAAAAAGACGTAAAACACGGTGCGGACTATAAATGAAATAGAAAGATTTATTCTTAACTCCTCCACTGAGACCGTTTCCTTACTTGTGTGTTTTCCAATGATAAAAGCAGTTTGGAAATGAATACATTAGGAACGAAAATTCCACTCGTATCTTATTCGTAGGTGAAAACCGGAATTTCATATTTCTTTGTTTCTTAATACCATACAAGAAAATTCATTTTAATGGTAAGACTTTCCTTCGGTGGTCAAGTCTGTGGACTTCCAACTTTGCCTTCCTTCAACATAATGTTAAAAAAATAATATAACGCAGTTATAACACAAAATCAAAATCTTCTAAGAATAATGGGTATTTCTATTGTACTACCACAGCGGGAATTAAAAACGATCATTTATTTGCTGGGAATCAAAATCAAGTCGCGTAGTGTTATTGGTGCTTCATAGAAATAGACACCCTAATGTTTGTTAGAAGATCGTTCTGTGTTTGTGAGATGGACCGGATCCTATAACTCCTTAAGGCATCACCCCGAGAAGGCCGGCGGTGCATTCACACGGTCTGTGTAACCGACAGTGATCGTGTGAATGCAACAACCGCGGCCACGAGATATCTCGGGATAGTTCGTCGAAGAATTAAGATGATCGGTGACCGTACCTGACGGAATGGATTTTACCAGAGCAATGTTACTTTACAATGTTGTGTTCTGCGTTGCTGATGCATGTGAAATGTACCCCGCGAGCGCAGGCGAGTTATGAATGTAGGTGAGATTCTGCTTGTTGCTCGACGCTAGGAATTTACAACGAGGACCGTTTTTTAAGGAAATTTAAGGCACGCGCGTGTTTTGATGCTATCAGTGCACAGCTTGCGTACGCATTGGAATTTGCACGCTCAAGTCGTCGTTATTTTGTGACCTAACGACGAATTTTCTGTGAAATGAAGAGGTCGTCAGCGAATGACGCAAGAATGGAAGTCGCGTATTTTTACAGGCATGAACTTCTCAACAAAGAGAAAAGGTAACATCTAAGTTATCTGTTGCGGAACAAAATTCATAAATACAAGCTTAAAACATTCTATGTTAGCGTTATCTTTTTGGGTTCCGGAATTTGCTTTTAGCCCAACGTGAGGTCTTGTATCCTTCTAAAGAAAATCATGCTGCCCTTCACACGATAGTTACAACTTAAAGGGTCAAGAAAACTTCATACATAAAAAGAACATTCAGTGAAGAGTTACTTATATGAATAGAGGGGCTAATAGAGAAAGAAGCTCATCGCGGCATCCTGGAGTTACATCCGTTTGGAATTTAAACGTTAACCTGATTTTCATACCTTTGAGGTAAGGTCATCACTCTGACTACAGCTTTCAACGTGAAGAAACGTACATAACCGATACGAGCTATGTGAGGGCATACACACACAATGCTGCTCTAGTAAAACTTGAATAGAACAATAACACTTCATCAGCTGAGCATTCCTTTGCAGAGTTATGCAGGCGCTTATACAAGCAAATTTAGCATCACGCCTCGGGCATGTTGCAGCCAGAAATGTGACCATGAAAGTATGTTTCGGCCTTCATCAACCGATGAAGGCAACAAACGAAGTTGACCCGCAACTGAACAAATCGTTCGTCTCTGTCGGATCCGCCTGGCCCTGTACCAGCTCTGGGCCGGCTGCGCTCCCTGCTTCAGAGCGATGTTTTCTTCAGCAGCCATGGGGTGTTTTTCTGAGGCCTTAGTGCTTGTGCGAGTCGGTTTTAGAACACTGCTTTAGAAAAAATTCTCCTGGATTTGAACTTTTTCAATTATTTCTATCGGGAAATTTTGTTTTAGTTGAGCATTTGGGTTCCGTCAGATTCTTTTGAATGCTTCTATGAGGATAACGGTGCTCAGTACACGCGGACTTTGTCGTTCACAATGCCGGCCCTGCTTTTGGCTCTGAGGTCAAATAGAACGGCAGTAATACCCGCCGGCGACTGCGTGAGCGGTGACCTAACCAGACCTCAAAATAAGAACTGAATTTATCGAGGAAGCGGATTCTGTAGACGAGATGATGGTTATCATAGAGTGATAATATCAAGATATTCAAGATATCATAGAGTGCTGTAGTCTGCACTCTCTTCTATTTGCATTTAGAAAACTATCTCATTATGTACTGTAACAAAATATTCAAATACCCATTGAAACATTTAAATATCACTCTATATTTACATTTTGAACTTTCATCTTTGCTTTTGAATATCAAACTGTGCTCTGGGATATAAAAAACTGGAATTTTTTTTATACGTTACAATAATGACGTGCGGGAATTATTTATGCGAATACTAAATGCATTGTGAAATACTATGAATATGTAATACAAAAACATTGAATAATAATAATGACATGAAAAATATGTGAGCAGGTTTCAATTCCGTAAACATTAACGGCTCTCGTTTGTGTCAGAATTTGAGGCTGGAATCTCGTTGTTGTAGATCAAAAGCACAGACGCGCATTCAAATTTATAAAATTGAATTTTCTATTCGATTAACTAATTCGTTGCTTATGGAAAACTATCACACCTGACGCAGGCCATTTCTCTACCTCCCAAATACTTGCTTGTCTCCATTCAAAAAGTCTGGTTCCCTGTGCCCGAAATCTTTGATTTTCTTGCTCCCAAAATTTTTATGTTTCTGGGTCCGAAATTTTAGTTTTTCTCCTTTTGAAGTATTTGTTTTTCAGCGTAAGAAATATTTGTTTTACTAAACAAAATTTTTTTTCCTACTAACGCATTATTAGTTTTTCTGCAACAGAAGTATTTGTTTTTCTTAATCCAATATATTTGCTCTACTGCATTGAAAACATTTGTGCTCCCGCAAACGAAATATTTGTTTTTCATCACTCGGAATATTTGCTTTTCTGCATCCAAAATATTCGCTATAGTGCAACCGAAAATATTGATTTTCTGCCACCGAATTATTTGTTTCGAGCGTCCTAAATATTTGTTTTTCTGCAACATAAATATTTTCATTTGCACATCCGGAATATTTATTTTTCTATCCCAAAAATATTTGTTTCTCTGCTACCGAAATACTTCCGTTTCTACACCCGAAATATGAGTTTCACTGTGACTGAAATATGTGCTCTACTGCCTTCCAAATTTGGATAGAAACTCTGCCTAACGCATCGCTCACATTTCCACTGCGTAGAGAGCATCTGCACCATTCTCCGATTGCTCAGATTTCCACTGCGTAGAGAGCATCTGCACCATTCTCCGATTGCTCAGATTTCTCGGGTTGAGAGATGCGCCATGACGCTCAATGAATTGTTCATGGGGAAATCAAACGCCCGCCAATAAACTCCATTTGATTCCCACGCTTTTTTTCCAATATCACATTGGCTTTCGCCAGTGAGAAGGACCTCCGGTAACGAGTCCTATTTGCATGCCAACCTGCCCTTGGAGCGCATCACGTACGGAGGTTAGAGCTGAACTGAGCAGGTTTAATTAGAGCTGAACTGAGCAGGTTTAATTAGAGCTGAACTGAATTTGAAGAGGTTTGAGTTAGAGTTTGAATAAGGGGTTTGAATAACAGCTGAACCGAAGGGATTTAATAGAAACACATCACGATTAAACCCTAAGATCTGAACTGAACATATTTAACTAAACAGTACGAGACCTAACAACAAGGCCACCAAGGTAAGTTTCTCTTCTCACCCGGAGAGCGGATTCCGCTTAGTGTTAAAAATGACATGAATTCAGGATAGGATTCTTGACGCACACGATCAGCTACTCATTTGGGGTGCGTGTTCCCGTCGCTCCTGCTCAGAGGTCTCCAAAAATCGCTGCTTGAGCTCATACCGACCAGCTTGCAGGTCATCAGGCGTACACTGCTTTTTTCTTAGGAACTTTGTACGATAACTTTGGTTTTCCCCTTTTCTCCTCGGCGTGTCAGGTACTGTAGCCAAAATGTGAATTCGGATAGCAGCCATTATGTGAACTCGGATTGTAGCCATAATGAGAACTCACATTGTACCCATAACGTGAACTCACATTGCACCCATATCATTACCACGGATGCAACCATAAACTGACTGATAGTGCAGTTCACATTCTTCAGGCTCTGATTA
>VOMN01076240.1:0-16333 GCA_014899125.1 Orchestia grillus
AATTATTTCAAGTGCTCAAGTGCTAGCTATCGTGAGAGAGAATGCCCGCAGCAGTACAGGGTATATGATAAGTTCATTACATATTTTGAACAAACTTTATGCACAGGGGCATCATCGGTCTGAGCTTCTCAGACAATTCAAGGACTACGTAACCTTGCTACGGATAATTTCAATTACTTTTGAACGTTGATTAGCGTGCCCCATTTTTAAAAGCTTACGGGGGTAAGACTGTGTAACAAATAATCTCAATTCCAATAGCAGGACCAATTGGAAAAACTCGAGAATTTTTATGCTTAGAAGATATTTGAAGCCAAAGCACGTATCCGCACATCTTCTAAGGGCGATTTTCGTCCACACAGTTTCTCTGCAAAGTAACATTTTAACCTCTTTTCAGTTAGTTTGAAATATCATCCAATAATTGAGACTAAGTCCATGTCAAGTGTCTTAGGCTTGTACAGAATCATGCTAAAGCTACATTTTTTTTAAAAAGTAGCGTCAAGTGGTCATTAAAAGCTTTGGTGAATTTTAAAATGGAAAGTAGTATGCTAAAAGAAGGAGTAGTATCTAATCCATAAATTGAATCAAAATCAAGTTTAGGAAAAAATTAAGTAACAGCAGTTTTTGTAATTTAGTACACTGATTTGATGGTCGGTCCAGCTACTATATTCTCTACTTACACATCGTCACCTTCAAAGCAGTCCCCTCGCACAGCAGTGCTGCGCTCTCAGCGTTCTGGTCACTTCTAGAATGCTCCTTGGAAATCCGTTAAGCACCATCTGCGATTCGCGCTGGATATCCGTAATTGCGTTAACATGGTAACCTATACTGAAAGTTATCAGGCAGGGTAGGACAGATATCTTGCATCTATAAAAGTTTAATAAAATCATGAGCTTTCGAACGTTTACAACACTCATCTTCGTCATGAATTCTAAAATAGGAAGACAAATACAAATGTAATTCACAACAGAGCTGATGTTCGTGTACCACAGCCATGCTTCCCTCATGGCCAGTTATAAGGGTCGTTTTCGAGAGCTAGGATAAAGCGGTGCCTAAAATCAATTTCATTCATGGCTGCAGAGGGGGATGTATATACTATAGTGTAGAAGTGTGTGGTTCTGTAAAATAAGTTAAAATATTGATTTGGACACATGTGTGATTCAGAAAATTTAATTTTTCTGTTTTGCTGATTATCACTTGACTTATAGCCCTGTATTTTGATTTGTGTTGTGAGTATCTATTTAATTTTTATGCTGGATATACGTAAAATGAAAATGAAAATAGATAGTTACCTTTAATCATTTCTTATTCACCAGACCCATTTTTATAGAGTTAAAATCTATTTAAATTGAATTACATGCCACTGTGAACATTTCCCGGGTTCAGACAGTATATATATTATGATTTACAATTCCTTCCGGACCAGTTGGTACCACCTGTGCTTGACGTACGAGGCAGCGGGACCGCAGTCACAGTACCTCCTGTACCTCAACGGGGAGGAGGTCGCGTCCCTTCCAGATGAACTCGGAAAAGATGTGTTCGCGAACGAATTCTACGTGGGACATTTACACTTCGAAAATAGAACCATGGACGCTTTCATCACTCAGGTAAGAACTTTGTCACTACGCTGCGCACCCCAAACAAGTCGAGCACCTGCATTTAATGGACTATAAAAAAAATTCTCTACATTGTTTTAGACTCTTTTGATTAGTTAAAAAATATACAACAGCACTCTGAAAGTATTTATAAGATGCTGAAAACCTCCTATAAGTGCATTTGTTGTTTTGAATTTTATTTGTATACTAAAAATGAAAACCCGGGAACAGACATTTCAGTATTTGGGAAGGTACGAACTCGGTAAAGCGTCTGCAGTTTGCGTGCGAGAGAACATCTAAACTGGACTGTCGACGACTAGAAGCGTATCATGGGGTCTGCTGAGTCAAGATTCATCCATCTTTGAGAATGATGAAAAAATTAGAGTGTGACGAGAACTCCATGAAGTCATTGACCCACCTCGAGGGCCAGCAGTTTGTTTTCTAAAGTCAAATGCTGGGGGATAAATACGAGATAACACAGAGGAGTCTGACTCAAAATAAATCCCTTGAACTAATAGAAATATGTCATTAATACCTAATTCAGTATACTAAAAGCCATAGGTGGATATTATAGCGATAAATTATCGCGATAGTTTATCGCGGTAACGATATTGGTTTACATGTATTCCGATAAAAACGTTATTGATTTATCAATATTGCGATAATTTTTCGTTCGCAACCTACGACAATTGATTTTGCCTTCCAGCTTAGAACTGGGGCTAGCCATTTAACTCTTATAATCACATCGTATCATATCAACAATCGTTATCACATCGCAATTGTAACAAAATTATGTTCACATAAATGAAAAAGTGATTAGAGCTTGTACAAAAAACAAGCTTCTGTACATGTAAGACAAAAAGTGTTGGCGGACATATTTACTTATAGCAATGTGGAAGTATGCCACATAGGGTATATTCCTACTCATAAAATTCCCGCTTCTATGAAGCATTTTCAAATCTTCCATGCAGAATTATTGAGATAATTTTATAACAAGTAAAATAGTCACAAGATTGTAAGGTAAAACTATTTAACTTTCATATGCCCGTTGTAAATTCAAATAATCTGAAATAATTATCCATTAACGAAAGCTAACAACGATTTTTTTTCAAGATTAGATTTCTCGATTTTAATTTAGAATATCGATATCGTTATCAAGAGTTCGGAATATACGATTTATCGATAATCGTCTTTTAGGCAGTAATTATTTTTCACTGGTTATCGAAAATCAGTTGACGATGATTAAGTTTTGTTATCGATTTGTCGGTTACGGTGATACTTTTTTTTTGTTATTGTGCCCACCTATGGGAAAATGATACCTCTATAGGAAGACTTTCATGAACAATTTCGTGTTTTCAACAACCGAACGACACCTTACCCGTCAGAGATGATGGAGGACTAATTGCTAATATGCTGTCAATATAAACAAGAGGATTTCCCACCTTATTATGGAAAATCAGTGAACCAGTCTGCACTGAGTATAGGCACAAAATCATGCAGAGTAATACTTATCTGGAGTGATAGTAAGATGTTTAGCTATAGTTTACCTCTAAAATAATTAAGAACGCAGCGCATCTACCAAGTAGGGAGATCTCTGTTTATTTCTGTTTATAAAGAGCAATAAATAGCCGTGGGTTACGAAAGAGTTTGTACCCCTACAAAAAAATTATGTAAGAGCGAGTGGCCAAAAATCTCAATCTGATAGTAAAGAATTTCTGCAAAATACGATAACGAAATTAAATTGATATCCTCAACTTCGTAAGCGCATATCGCACCGGTGCCGCGTACGAGGATTTCAGTGGCCTTTACGCCGGACGAGACAGTTCTAACGATCATTCTGATGCAAAATGTTTTCTTATACGAGTACATGCAAACATTCTTTCTATTCAAGACTTTGTACAACCATCGTATGCCAGGCATTCTAATTTTCGTAATACAAGATGAAGCAGGAATGACGGACGTTAATAAATAGTCTCCATGTATGTTATTTTCTTTAAAATATTATTGACAGATTTGGGCTCAGATTGAAAAGGTATTTGACATGATCAAGATATCAAGATAAAACACCAAATTTCAGATGCTGTACCTGCCATCGCCAATACATTTCTGAAGAGGCTCTTGGAAGCTGGCTTCCACTTGTTCTACGCGAATAGCTTAGTGTAGTTCCTTCCAGTTCGTTATTAGGCTTCCTTCAGATGCCCGAAAACGGCAGTAATGTTTATTCGTCATGCAATTGAAATGAGAATATGATTCTTTACTCAAGGAAAAAATTCAGTTGTCATTTGCTCAAAAGGTGCTTCCACCTCGTGTGTGACGGGGTGTACAAATGAAAAAAAAATCAAAAGACAATTCGTGTACAAAATCTATAAAAAAAATGAAATCCAAAAAATTTGAGAAAATGACAAAACGTGATTCGCTCTAGTCCTAAAAGCAAAGATAAAAATTTTAATCTGCATTGACCCGATTAGTTAATGACCATGATTTGTAAATGACAATTAGAAAAATTAAAGAATTAAAATAAACAATGCAAAATCTACAAACCAGATCGTCAAGGGTTGAGAGGTCGCTCCATACCTCTCGCATTCATGTATGAGTGTACCCATTGACCCACAGAAGAAGGGAATGAAAAAATGCACAACTTAAGTTCAACCTCGTTCACTATTGAAATAATATCACGGGAAATCAAATTTGCAAATGATGGAAACTTACGGAACGCGCATACATGTTCAGCGAGAAGTTGGCAAAGATGATATGAGTAAGCAGGTCACCATACATAAATCGCTAGTAAAGATCACGAAGCATGTTGTGTTAAAAGAATCTAATACCGCAGACATCAATTCAACAGTGCAACGAAAAATTAAAACAATCCAACTTACCTCGAGCTCCAACACATTTGCAATCGCCTTTGCCGTGAATCATTCGCGCACCTCCGTTGACGCGTGCATAATACACTGATGTGTCCCAATTGCTGATTCCTGTGTGGTGCGAGGGCCATGTGGCGATAGCCAGCTGTGGCTGCGTATTTTTGTGGGTACCGGCAGCTGCTGATGCATCATGTTTTTTTAATTTCTCTCAAACGAAGTATTATGACGCCTCAATTGACTGCTGCGATGTTGTTGACGTGCGTGTGGCTCCTGGTGGTGCGGCTCGATATTATAACTTCCACTGACGATGTATTACGGCTTACGGAAGCTCACGACCATGCTCGTTACTTTTGAGACAGAAGATACTCAGCAAGTACTAGAACTCCCGGCTGGATGAACGTACGTGTCGCTGCGAGACAGTGTAGTAAATTGAGGGGCAAACAGCGGGACAATGTTGTAGAAATTATCCGTGAACGTGGTAAAGTAGATGTGCAATCAGTTGCAGGTTACTTGAACGCATACAACTCCGTTGATTACTGATGACACATTCAAATTCGTCCTAAGTGCGGACCAGACGCCCTGATGGCGCATCAGGCCGAGGCCCTTTCTCGGCAGCACAAAATCCCGAACTCCCGTTCGAACTCTTCAATCGCAAATCTTTTACTTTGAAATCGCCACGCCTATGTATGGGTTGATCGCTCTCTCATTCGTGAATTTAGTCTGCTTGTCCTAAAATCTACTATAAGTCACGCCTCCAGCTGAACCTCCTAAGCCAATCGTTATCCTCTCATGCCACGCCAAGTTCCCAAGGTCCCGCCTATTGCTCTCTGATGAATTTGTTTCCTTTACTAGTTTGTTAGAAATTCCACGGTTGACCTATTGTTTACTTTCGAGGACCTTCCTGAAAAGTGATTCCTTTCGAGAACCGTAGACCCCACTTCACTCTGACATTTTTCTAGATTTATGTGTTGCTCTTCGAACGAGAGCTCTCTACCCGTGAGAGTATGGTCAACGCCACCCACAAAGTCTTTAAGTTGTTTCCAAAGTTGCTTTTCCAATTTTCCTCAACGAAGTTCCTAACCAAGAAATCCATATTCCTAATTTCACCACGCACGTGTGAAGTGCAGTCGCTGTGCTTAATCTCCGGGTTTCAACTGTTGCACAACGACCAATTTGTAGGAGTCGAAATATAGGTCTAAATACGGAATTCCCTTTACTGGCCAATTACCGCGGCTAAGCACCGCAGGCTGCTTCGGAGTTGATCGAATCGGAGTGCACAGGTGGATTTGCTTCACGCTCTTCACATTTTCAGAGGTACGTGACGTCCCTGCAGCTCCCAGCGGTCTTTCGTCCAATAGCGTAGCTCGTGTGCACAAGGCTGAAGTCAAACGTCCGATAGTGTTACAAGTGGGAATGGGTTAATTGCAAACTCACGTTAAATTTCCGTGATCGACGTGCTATTTTTGACGAAATAATCTTACGAAGACACAGGGCTTTTTATAGCAACGTCTGTACGGCTTCAACTCAAAAATGTTAAGACTTCATATTCGTAACGTCACCTACCGCACATTTTTCACTTCGCCTTGTGGTGACTTCTAGCTATTTAAAAAAATGTGAATCCTTCCTGCCATGCGCAGTATTTCACCCAAAACCACTCTCCTCTCAGTACTTGACGCTCAGAGTTTGAAAGTATCAGAAGATAAGATCTTGCGTAATCTTTCATTTTGCGTTAAATTTGTTTGTACGACATTTTCATTCTTAGAAGAATTACTGTACGTACTTTGATGACTATAGGCGGTACTGCTCACACGGCTAGTAAAATTGAGTGATTTTCTCATAAGTGAAAATTATTTGACCACAGCTATTTACGATACGCGTGAGATAATTTTCAAACGCGCTTACTAAGGTTGCAAAATTTACCAACAGCAATTTGGGATGAGTGTAGACACTAATCCCTCAGGTGAAATATCTCAAATTTTATCGTAGATTAAATGAACCTGAACAGTTTGTGGGAGTTAACGTGAAAAAATACTTTCTTCTTTCATGAGAAAAAATGTGTTAAATAAAGCGAACACTGCTCGTGCGGGATAAAAATTCTAGTACGCATTAAATCCAGAACTCATAGATTGCGTATTAGCAGTACTGCCTGTAATTCCTTCCATAGGATGGGAGACAACCAGAAGAGTTGAACATCCCTTCATTTGACTTATATACTCCTTCAAAATTTCATTCAATCAAAATATAGATTCACATACTGCACTATTCCTATCAGTTATAAGTTATTGAGCCACTTCACCGTAAAAACTAGAAACAAAACTTCAAACGCTCACTTCTCTCACAAAACTATGTTTGGACTTACTCCATTATCTTTGGGCCTCAGTTCTTGACTTTAATCTGATATTGTTGTTTTTGAAAGAGTAATTGGGTAATGAACTTTAGTATGATTTATTCATTTAAAAATTTGAAACTCGTCTTGCTTCAGCTGCGTAGGAAAGAATAAAACAAAAATTTACAACCTGCTATGTAAAGAGTTTGCGCTTTTGAGAAGTTCAGCGACCCAAAAAGAATGTAGTTACTGTAGACCAAAATTATTGCTCGTAAAGAATTAACCAAATGTGTGTCACCAGCTCTCTCCAGATCATAAGTTTGAGTGTGCACAGTCAAACAATTTCTCGCTAACGACTACGTTCCTTTGAGTTCAGTTATTGTCATTTAGTCGGAGATATAAATGAGAAAAACAGTGAACAGTATGATACAAGTGTTGATTTAGACAGTGAAGTGCACAGCCTAGACACTCCACTTCAGAGAACCAGCTTTGCGGCGATGCACTGGGGATTTTTACGAATAAATGCTTCATAAATCATGCGTGAAACCAGGCATCGGGAGATATTCAATTTGAGGATCAGAAAATATCTTTAGCTCTTGTTGGCGTGAGACCGCACAGAAATTGTTCTACAATTCATTCTCTGACATTTGTGCAGCAAGTTCGACTAAACAAATTTATGAAGTGAGGTTACTTTAAACAGGCATTATTTTCCTGATGTAATTTTATTGCAGAACGATCAATTTTAAATAAGTAGAAACTGTGCATGATGAATATTTTCTAATTCAATTTAACCTACTCCTCCGTAAAGTCACATATCTGCGCATGAGACTGGATCGAATAGAGGACAGGGAGCGAGACGAGAATTTTTTTAGCGTAATTATTCTTTCCAGCCTAACAACTGAGTTGGTAAAACAACGTAAATGAAGGTGCATTTTACCAATTCCTCTACACAACTGAACAATGTCACTGATTTCTCACTTATGTACGAGCACATGGTGTACTCATATTTCAAAGTACATAACTTATTATTTTTTTTCTTTCTCCACAATTAAATGAACGCTGTTATTCAACATTTAAGTTGAGATTTATTTTTCTCGTAGCATGATCGTCAGCGCGGATGAATCTCACAGGTAACAATACTCTGAGAGGGAAAATAAAACAACTTTCGAAATTTTCACTCACTAATTTGAATAAAAAATTGGTGGGACTGGATGTTGAAAAACGAGGCGCAACAAGTCGATCCCAATTTATTAGCAATACACCCAGCCAAACCCGTGCAAGAATTACAAAAGACTTTGAAAACTAACAGATAGGCTTACGTTGAACTAGACAAGTTGCGCACAGTGGCTAAAATTTTCAGCTTTACACTAGCCAGCGAAATCAAACCACTTATACGTCATCAAAATGAGCTAACTCCTCGAATTTTTTTTACAGTGAGCTAGAAAACTATAAAACAATGTTCCCACATAGCTTTACGCGTACCCGAATGTGGTCGATATGTAGTTGCATTTGTCTATCATGGACGACAGTGAACTGGACGATGCACGAGTAACAAAATAAGAGAAAGACTGACTATCAACTCGGGCCCGAATTTCTTACACACATTAGAGCTAAGCAGCAGTCTCTACGAGCTTTTGACCAGTGCCCAGGAATTGCCTTCGTTCCGTACTATGACAGCCTTGAGGGCTGCGTGTCTATCCCTGAGCTCTCTTCGCTCACGCTGTTAACTCCAGTCGGAACTTTGGACTTCGTCATAAAACCCGGTCCTTTTGCCATGGGGCCAAACATGTCCCTATGACCCACATTCAGCCTCGCTGTTTATTCCCACAAGAAAGATGTACAGAGCAGATGTACAGAGCAGATGTACAGAGCAGATGTACAGAGCAGATGTACAGAGCAGCTGTACCGAGCAGATGTACAGAGCAGATGTACCGAGCGCATACTGTAGCCTGTCTCGATTACTTGCGGTGCCTCATCGAGTTCTCGCCTTACCCCCTGCCTGCTCTTGTAAGGACAAAGCCGTTTGCATGGTTGCGCCAATCGTTAAACGCACGAGAAATCAGTAAAAAAGTAACAATTACTTCCTTCTAAGCTCGGTTTTCTTCAAATGTGGTCCACAACAATGTTATAGTAGTAACTTTGGGAACCTTCAGAACGTCTCACACTTCAAATGAAATTTGAATCTCCGTCATCCCTTTCTTGCTTTTTCTTATTTTCGAGAATGCTCACGTGGAACTGGTGGTAGTAATGTTAGATGTGGGTATTTTCACGACAGGAAAACTGACAATTCTCATTTCGTGAAAAAATGTGCTTAGTTTCATTCGTATTTAAGTTTACTTTGCTAATAGGTATTTTCTTTACAGGTGAATTTATGGGACTACGCGTTGGCACCTGACGATATAATGAGTATGGCTAATTGCTCTTCGGACCTTCAAGGAAACTACGTGTCGTGGAAGAATGGTTTCGAGACCACGAACGTAAAGTCTACACGACAAACGCTGACGTCCCTTTGTCAGAAAACTGTAGGGGTTACGTACATGTGGTTTCCCGGAATCACTGACGAGGAGGCGTTTTACCTTTGCGACGCTCTAGGTACCCACCTTCCCCTACCAATGACCAAGGAGGAGCGCTACGAGATACATCGGGTTTCGTGGGAGGCATGGTCATCTGATAAATACTACTTTTCATTCATCACTCCGCTGACCGACGAAGGTAATGAAGGAGTTTTTTATCGAAACTACGATCGACAGATACAACCGCCTGATGCTATACCCTGGGGAAGCGATGAACCAAATGGAGACATCTTTGAAAACTGTGTTGGCGTAAGTCAGTACTCGTACTTCGATGTCGTTTGCGCTACCAAGCACTGCGCTACCTGCAAGTTTGAGGAACCGAGGGACCTGACCATACGAGGGACGTGCGAACGAGAGCGTCGCAACGTTTTCTTTTTGGCTCAGCAAGTGAGTAACTTCGTAACAGGAAGAGTACAGTTTACAAGAAGTAATACGTAATACTGTGGTACAGAGGGCGAAAGACACAGAAAGTGTCTGAAATGTAAAAAATAGGCATATATTTAGAGATAGGTGCATCTATGGGAATTGAGGGGTTGTGCAACTCAATGGAGCTGAATACGATATTATTTCCCAATTATGAGGTCAGCCTTCTATGTTTAACGAAACAAAATATGATGAACATTCTCTGAGCACTGCTAGTTTTACCCTTTTGGCGGTCTTATGTGAGAGGAACCAATGTTACTTTCAATATCTTTTTAATTATTAACCAAGCTCATTTCAGTAGTGTCTTAGATAAGAAATTTAAAATAAACATAATTTGGAATATTTTGACCTACTGTCGTTCGCATTATAAAATTTCGAAACAAAAAATCAACCTTTTTCCACTTTCGTCGATAAAATTTTGAGAACAATAAAATCCTACCTCAAAAGGTCGACGAAAAATATTGGGTAATTACTTTAATAAGGGATGCACTCTGAATTTCATGACGAGAAGATGTCAACTTATGAACATAAAACGATTTTGAATGCAAAAGTTAGTATTAGATAAACAAGAGTAACATATGATTTTTTTATATTTTTTTAATAGAGCATCTGAACTCATTAAGCTGTGGTGTCGTACAAGTATGCTAAACTGAAAAATAGAGCCAAGAAACTGAATCATTCGAGCACTGCTTCAATAGAATACTTGAGCATTACTTAAGTACTCTCACGTACAGTGCGCAGTACGTGGGCGCCACATCCTGAAATGCACTAAACTCGCCACGAAATTGACGAACAAAGGAGATCACAGAACAGTTGGTAGAAAATTTTCAACCCTGACGTATAATCTCCTGGAGTGCTTTGTCACCCCAGTTATACAGAGGTGCTCGTAGTTCTTATTTGATTTCCAAACTAATTATGTGTGGAAACTTCGTGAGACGATGGCAGGTTTAAAATTAAAAAACAGCCCTCCAATGTGATCTATTCATTAATTTGTACTCTCAAAAACACCTTGTTCCGCTGTATTTACTTGCATCAACTTCCACCCTCTAAGGAAGTGTTAATATTCATGGACCCTTCCAGTACTTTTGTAAAAATGCCACTAAAGAATAGCATATAGTCGTGAACCCCGAATGATGCTCTTTTCTGGAAGAACGGAGTCAGAATGCACTGCTAACGAGAACGAGTTTTGGTACAGTTATTTAAGTATTATCAACCATGTCCACGCCAGCATTGTCGTCAAATCTTAGCAACGTTGAACACATATGGAAAGTGACAGGACACCCATTATGAAATAAATTTTAACTGTCTTTGCCGCTGAAGTGCTTGACTGAAAATATTGCAGCATCATGACTTGTATTCGATTGGTAATTATTCACAAGCTTGAGAAGACTTTGTGCATCATGCATTCATTTATTTTACCGAACCAAAATTTTTTCGTGAGTGAATCGTAAACTTGACAAATATTTAAAAACAAACAAGTTATGTGTTTCGTCAAAGATCGTCTGATTCAGGCCTACAAAAAAATCTATTCTAATTTCTATATGTTTTTCCCACAAAGATTGATGGCCCAGGAAGCCTTCAGTTCAAAGGCTTCGACATGCAACGGATTAGGAAGAAAGACAACGCCTGGGTGTGGTCAAACGCTAACACTGATATAGCAACTATGGATCAGGCAGATATCAACTACCCAATGGGACGGAGAAAGTGGACCCTTACAGGTAAAATACCCTTACAAGTGGACCCTTACAGCGTTCAAATAAATGGATCCATCTCAATTCTATTTAGTTTCTAATGTTCGAAAATTACAAGCTTTCCGATGCTTTTATTGTAGAGAAGCTACATAAATTTAATAGGAGAGCTTTATCTTAGAATAAGCAAAATTAATAGTAAAATTAGAGAATAATATTTTCAGTAATAGGATTTTCGTAGACTACAGCCAACACAAAAAAAGGATTTAAACCTGTACGAACGCAGAACACATATGGCTTGGCACAATTTCTAAGACGGGATGAAGCATCGTAAGTCGCACTTGAAATTGGCTTCATCAAGTCTCCATGTCATCTAGTTTTGACAACTACCCTCACTTGACTATTATCATCTAAAAATTGCCCTTCTTCCTTTAAATTAATATATCTCAGATTCAATTTCAAAGCAAACCGCTGATACAGTGGATGCAGTCTCCGAGACATGGTCAAAATTTATTTACCATAGTTTCACAAAAGCAAAGGAATCGAATGTAGAGCATCTTATAAATGTTTTGTACGCCGAATACAAGGTTGATGTAAGAATAAACAAATAGAAAAACCTTGGTAGAATATTGACAAAAAGTTGATTATCGCCTCCCAAAGTATCAACACACTCGCGAAATTATTTCTAAAAGTGATAACAAATAGTCTTCGAATATTCCAAAGTGGTTTAACAGAAATGCTGTAGAACTTTCTAGCAAAATAATCTCGTTCATCGACATACAACAGCACATCAGTCAATGTCTGAAAGCTGAATGAGAAGGAGGTCTCTGTTCAGTTCTCATGTTTTATTATGGAGAAGGTTAGAGAATTGCCAGAAAGGACTAGAAAGGTAAATGATCAGTTACCTAAAAGTGATTTCTCTTATACAAAAATTTCATCTATACTAAGAATACCGATATCAACCATTCGTGATACGATTTGCCTGTTCACTCCATATCATTCCAATGCAAGTATACCCGTTCAGGGCGTCCATCAATAATTTTAAACCGTGCGACTAAACATATATTTCGTTAAGTAAAGAAGAGTCCTTGATTCGCTTGATCTAAACTTCAAAATCATTTGGAAGCGGTTGGGACAAATGCATGCTGAAACACAATTCGAGCAGCTCTTAGGAACGAGGGATTTCTCTCTCAAATACAAATGGAAACACCTTTGTTGAAAATAATTCATTTTAAAAATCGTCTGAACTTTACCCCCCTACATTTAGAAAAGCCTTAAGTTTTTAGGATGCTGTACTATTGTATGACGAGCAAGGCTTGAGTTATTTTGGCGGAATTTCTGACCATTTATTGGCTATTTATTTCCCCTGCTGTCAATCAAACAATGAAAAAATGTAAGCCAGATTGCTGAATCTAAAATGATGGCGATGATTTTTTTCGAACTCGTAAGCAAAAGTAGAATAAATGAGGTTGAGGAGAATAGCTAGGCTGGAAGATAGTTCTGTATTCGAAGAAAAGTAGAATACAGGAAAGGAGTCTTTGCTGAAACTGTTCATTTTTATTTTAGTTGATGTATCTTAGTTGTTGATTGATGAAACGTACGGTTTCCCTGATCGAGAAATCAAAGTTAGTGTAAATTAAAAATGTCAAACTATGTTGAACATCACAAGCAAAAAGGACAGTAGGTATCGACAGGTAGAGCATTTAAGAATAGCAGGTAGATTCAGACCATTTATAAACAAAGTCTGGAGGGAAAAGTACAGCATTTCAAAGCCCTGATAACTGAGGCCAACATGCTAGACTGCCCTCATGGACTGGACTCGGTGAGTTGAACCAACGTACTGTGATGTACATACAATGAGCACAACTTAAATTATAAACGAGAGAAGACCTCATGTCAGCAGGGAGAGTGTGGTGAAAGCAAGATCCTATGGTACTCTTTTTGATCGATAATATTCGGAAATATTGCTAGGAATTTTTTTACATGAGATAAGCATTTCATTCTTCGTGAATTTTTTTGCTAATCTGAGAAATGAAAAATTGACTCACTAATCTCATGCGCAAAATTTAATTTTAATTAACCTAAGTCGCAAGAAGGCATTCTTCTTTTAAAACTGATTCATGGGTAACAGGCGTTAAAAATGTTGGGAAAAAATATAACTCACCACAAAATCAGATAGGCATAAAAGACATACGACTCGCGTCAACACTTCAATAGGCTGAAGCAAGGGCAAGGAACAACATTCGCAAACTAGGACCTCTGAATATGTTGAGTTTAAATAACTTCAACAGACAAAATCACTGGTTTTATTTGTAGGTAGTGACAAGAGTGACTTTTTTAATTTGTATTACAACAGCTAACTTTAAACCGGCTATACTAAAAATTTAATCATTTATTTTACCTCACTTTCCTAACTGCTTTGTACAGCGGAACTTTCACGCAATGATCACGGCTATAATGTTCATAAATGAAGCTTGGAGAATATCTATGATATTTGGATATTTGCATCTCGTTTTAAGAACATTAGTGGTATACCCTACATAAGACGCATTACAGCTGGCCTCACGGCACGAATAATGATGTACCACCCTGCTCATATGTAGAATGTTCTCGATGCTTTGGTTGGGTTAAAAAGGTTGATGACATTTTAAATAGTTTAAAGTAGGGTCGCACAGTTTCTGCTTAATATAACCATATTAAATTTAACATACTGCTCTACGATTGATATTGTGGCTCTGTTATCACTATGGATAGTAAATAAGTTAGTTACACGTGAAAAACAATTTTACCTAGGTTATTATTAAACGGGTTGGGTTCGATATATTGAGACAGAGAGGTGTTTATCGTTTTCCAACCACATACAGAGGATATCTTTTATTCGCAAATGCTTGTTTTAAATTTTTATTTTATGATGAAGAGATTGCCAATCACAAAAGTATTTTACGACTCTTTTAACAAGAGTTTAATTATATATTTTTTACATGCGAACGGAATGAACGAATTAAAATACGAATAAAACCCAGAATTGGTAGGTTTTATGTACACAGTAGTTTAATACAGTTGTTAGAATCTATGCAAGATTCAATGTGTAAAAATAGAAAGGATCTGCAAGTCATTAGATTAATCATAATTTAGGAACAGAACTCTTCTCTAGTTTATTAATAAGATAGTGAATGTGATTCTTAGAGTTCAAAATTTGAAATTCGATTTGGTTTTCCAGTTCACTTAAGTAGACGTATCTAAAATAGAAAACCAGATTAGATTTCAAGTTCTTTTAAGTTCCAAGCTTTCATGGTGAGGCATACATGTTTTTAAAATTGGTCTACGAAGTAATCCCATGGACAAGCCGTGAATTTGGATAAAATTTTTGTTCCATCACACAAAGGGTGACTCTGTCGTGCAGATTTGAAGAAGTTTGTGCAACACATTGAATTGGAAATGTGGAGATAGCTAAGTATGATGCACATAGGCCGAGTTTGGAGGTTAGGATTTGGAAAGTATTTGGATAACGCTTTATCTTTCGAGAATTTTTTTGCAAACATTTAAAATGAGTATCAAATAATCTCAAATCTCTATATTTGATTTCATTACAACCCGAATTTACGTGGCAAAATGCATATAATTTTTCATTTTACGTAATACTAATCCAGTGCCTGAACCTAAGTATTGGCACGACTCAATATTTAATCGATTTTGAAAATTTCGAGCTCTGGTGTAGGGTAAAGAGTACAGGTAGTCCAGGGGACATATATATTTACGTGAATACTTAAGCTTATCCAGTCGCTGTATACTCTTTACCAGTTACTAGAATACATTTTTTAACTTTCGATTCCTTTTCCAATTCATGTTATAAATTAATAAATTAGTAGAAAATGGGAATGGAATTAAAAGGTTTCATACCAAAAGTTACATTCAGGTGAGCAGTTCTTTATAATTACCGGTAAAATGACTTCGGTATTTCCCATTGTAATTGGATTAGGTTAATATTTCAAGCCGTCCACGATTTTATTACTCCTTAGAGTCTAAATATAGTTTTTTCGTTTAAAAGTTTTCTTTCAATATTTGTTTAACAAATCATGCAATTTCGTTTAACAAATTAGCTTTACCTTCTCAATATCCTTAGTACTTTTGTGGTGCATTTTCACAGTTGTAGATTTCATGTTTAGAATATTGAGAAAACTTAATACTTTGAATTTAAACCCATGTAAGTTTTGAAGTACGCTTAACATTTCATACAACAACTGTAATTTTAAAGTTTATGCAATCGAATATTCCTGGCGTACCTTGTATCAGGACTTGGTTGCATAAAATTTAACAGCGGTAAAGTTGATTCGGAATCTGCATTGATTACGAATGTACTTTTCATCATTTTTTGGTATGGTTTAAGCCTACTTTCAATACGTATACGTATATCTCTCGGATGTATGAAGATTTATTTGTTGATAAACTAATACATTTTCTCACGCCAACGGTCATTTACAATTAGGACTCGCATATCATTCACAAGCACAACTTTTCAGGATGTTAGGACTTCATGAACGCATAATGATTTGAGTCTCCGTTTGAAACTGACCTTTTTTGTCTTTCTGATGCTAAGTGGACAAATCCTTTTCCTTAGCGCTGTAATGCATACGTAAAGATTTATCATTCCAGTACATGTGATTTCCTTACTACCACTACTACTACTGCTGAATGAATCACATTCGACTTCAAGTTGACATTGGCAATTACTAACAATCACCTATGCTTCAAAGTTTTCTGCGGTACGTAGATCAGGGGCATCAAACGTATTGTAAGTTATGGAAACCTATCTCTTTATTTCAATGACCTCTGCCAGTAATAAGTAGTGCATTTGGTAGCAGTTCTC
>VOMN01076243.1:0-21545 GCA_014899125.1 Orchestia grillus
CAATTCACCGTTTTCTGGTCTGTTGGGCAGGGCCAGTGCATGTGGTGCCACAACGAGCAGCGTTGCGTGGACAACAACTCGTACCTCGTGAGCTTCCCGTACGGCTCGTGCCGGGAGTGGTCCACCAGCATCTCTCTCTGCAGGAACGTCACGAGAGGTCAGTGATAACGTCACTTCGCACGTTGTAGTATTCCAAGCTCAGATGTGAAAGTCGCTGTAAGAGAAAATAATGTTGTGTTGCTTATGCACACCGACTGCGTAGTCCTGACTTGGCCGTTTTGCAGGCTCTGACCCGTGCCTCCTGCATCGCTCCTGCGTCTCCTGCCAGTCGTCCATAGAGTGCGGGTGGTGCGACGACGGCAGCGGCACAGGGACGGGATCCTGCATCACTGGAGGCATTACGGGACCAAGGCACCACGTCACTGGAGATCTTCTGCCTCCTGCCTGCCCCATCAACAGCTGGTACTTCACCTCCTGCCCTTGTGAGTCGCACTGTGCTATTGATTTGCGCCTAGCTATTGGCCTACACCTGGTTATGGACAGGTAATTGGTCTGTACTCGAATGTCAAGTGTCTTGTGGATGCGTCCAACACAAGGGCTTTGTGAATGCAGTCGTCTGTGATAGGCTTGCACTTTTTTTAATCTTTCGATGCTCAAATCATTTTTTGAAAAAGAACGAATTTCGTTGCCAAATAACGCTCTTGTAAAATAGAACAAGCATTAGTTTCTGCCTACGAATTTAACGTAACATTATGATTTAAGTAATAAAACGCAATTTTTCTAATGCCGCTGAAGAATACTGTAGGGTCATGCTGGGTTGAATACGTAAATATTTAGTTTATGCTCAGAGGAGTTTCATTTTTGTGTTTACGTCTGTCTTTTTAACGCCGTTCTCGTCGTATTGAGACGTTAATCAGACGTATGCGTTAATCAGCCTCATGCCCCGCAATGCGAAGCTGGAATGCGAGTGCAGCTGCACTCTTCAAACTAGTGCCGTACAATACATTGTATTATTCTCTTTTTAAATATTTAGGTTTGTGAAGTGTAACTGTTGATGCTTCCACAGTAGTTACAGCGTTTTAGTTTAGAAAGGTTGAGGTGTATCATACTGACAGCATACATCCTAGTATCGTAATACCAAATCAGGGCACGCAACACAACTGCAGTATTATTCATTCTATGAATCTGTGGCTTCACAAGCGCGTCTACCATGCTTTTGCAAGTCAGTGAACGTTACTCCAATTTATATTTTTGATTCTTAATACTTTTTCTAAAGCATAATTGCCCTGTTGGGGACATCCAACTTGAAAAGAAATAAGACGATAAAATGGTAAACCATTCTTGAGCGTACTTTTGTAGCGTCCTCAATAAAGAGGGATAACTTGAAACACCTACATGTGTGCTGGAAGTTGCTTTAGTTGGTAACCTTCCGAGCTGTTGAGACCGCCGCGTGGTCCGTCTGGTTTGGCCGGGTGATAGAACCGGTCTCAACCTAGGATTTTGGAGTAGAATGTGCTTAATGACAAGAATTTTGGTAGTTAGCCGAAGCTTTAGGGCAATTTCTATTCACCTTTAGAAATAAATTATTCTTAATCGGCAGCTTGTAATTGCAACGGCCACAGCCATTGCAAGGGGTCGTCGGGGGGAAATGGCAGCTCGTCCCGCACCGGCACCACAAACCAGCTGCCAAGCAGCAGCCTGATGTCGGCAGGACCGCACAGACCTGCCGAGGAGTTCGAGTGCGTGAGGCCGTGTGCCAATAACACTGAAGGCCGTCACTGCCAGCACTGTAGGGCGACCTACTTCGGCTCAGCCATCAATGGAGGTCACTGCACTCCCTGCTTCTGCCACGAGCACGGCACGCTCTGTGACAGGAGCACGGGCCGCTGCTTCTGCAGCACTAAGGGCGTGACGGGCGAGCACTGCGACAAGTGCGACGAGCAGAACAACTACTTCGGGGACCCCAGGAATGGGTCCTGCTTCTGTGAGTCTGCTCTGGATGTGGGCCTTGTGGCCTGGTCTTGTCTGGTCTGTGCTGAATGTTCGGGCTAAAATGTACGATGCTTTGTTATTTTTTGTGAGGGATGATGTGTTTCTAATAACTTATTCATGTTCCAAGTGTGTTGTATGTGTTGAGTAAATGCTAAGGATCTTCGTCACTAGCTGTATTTTTATATAACACTGATGGTAATTCGCTGAATGTGATACATTTCATAATTTAGTTTCTAGTTTAGGGTTCAGGAAAACTTTATTCCCCAGGAGAGCATTGTTAGGTTACTTCAGCTATAAACAGGTTTGCGGGACTTCTATCTTTCGTGCCCAATTAGCTTCTTCCTATTTTCACACCTTCTTCGGTATCTCTTCTTTGTCTTTTCTTCTTCTTTCTTCTTAACTTGCCGTTTCTATGCACATAAAATCCGGTGTGGGAACACATATGTGCATAGATACCACCTTTTCTACGGTCCATACTAGATGGTCCCTTCTTCTCTACGCTTCTTCTCTTCGCTCTCTTTGGATCACAGTGCATGTGGATTGAGAGCTTTGAACTAACGAATAATCTAATAATAATTTAATCTTAAATTATTTCTCTATTCTTGTGAAGCCATTCATTAAATGTCCGCGCCCTACAATGACTTACAATTTTAGTCATACCTGCGTAGGACTTTCAACGCGTTTTATACTCAAGTCTTATCGCTGAGTAATCCAATGAAGTATTTTTAATTCTTAGAAGTGTTATTCAGCCCAGCTCAGGGGGACTCTGACTGGAGATACAAGACGCCAGCAATGGAACTGATGTTGCTTAGCACTGCGCGTATAGTAAAATTGCGTTGCTCCTGCCTGGTAGTTGTCTAAAACTGACATTCGGCTGTCCATTTCCCAGACGACCTGCAGATAGACTACCAGTTCACTTTCAACTTATCCAAGGCGGAGGACCGTCACGTCCGTCAAATTAACTTCTTCAATGTGCCCACCAAGGCCAACGTGGACACTGACTTCGACATCAGCTCTTCCAAGCCCGCTCGAATCAAGATCTCCGCCAAAGAGAGTGAGTGGGGCCGGCGTGTTGCTTTGCCCGTGTCCAGAGCATGCGCCTCTGGCTCTTCAAATAGCTCGGTCTTAAGGGAAAAGCATGGACGGAGCAAGCTAATTCTCTGGCTCTGAGTTTCAGATTGAACGGTTCCAATGCCCGTTATGACTTGGGTTTGAAGGTTATTCTCTGAGCTTATCTGTCCTGAAATTTGAGGATGAATTACTTCGAGTCGAGGTACTTTCTAATAGTTAAACTTGATTCTTGCCTGATGTTTTAGATGATTTTATATTTTCCATAAAAAGTATGAATAAATTCATTTCAACGTTTTTTTTACCCCATGACGCAACTTCCTCTTTACTGTTTAAGCGACGATGTTGTTGCTGTGGGGACTGTCCTGATTCGCTGTTCTCGTTTACGTTCACTCTGCTGCAGAGAGCCATTCACTGTATCAGACAAATTCTGTTGTGTTATAGAATTCTTGCTCTTGAACTTAGTGTGTTTGCTGACGAGGCTAGGTACATTTTCGTGACATGCTCGACTGCTGCAACTTGAGCTAGTCCGTAGGGACCCCGATTACTAGTATTAATGGTGGTAGTCTTAATCACGTTGGATGGATATCTTTGCGTGGAACCTTTATTCTACATGTGTGTGACGTGGTGTGTGTGTGTCAGGTGAACCACGTTGTATGACGTCTTTTCATGCCGTTGTAACGTAGTATTTGGTCCGCGACAGTGCCGCCCGTTGCTACACTGAGAAGCGCTTACTTCGTTTAGTGAGGGTGACTGCGTACTATGTGCGTATGGCTGAAGGTCTGCATGGAGTACACGAGAGGTCGAGCTGAGGCGCTAGTAGAAGCCACAGCTCGAGCTCATCCTCGCTACCGAGTTTTAAGTTCTTAACTTGTCAATTTACTGGAAATTTTTGAAGTACGTTTTGCTCTCATTGCCCAGAAGTCTTATGAAGTTAGACCCTGACATAGCTGTATCAGGCTAAGCTTTCAGCCTTGTATCAAGCTCCAGGCATCGATAACTTATGTTTCACTTCAGGTTCTTAGCTGTCGAACATCACTGATAATTTTTTCACACAACCTGTTGTGCGTGGTGTGTTGGGTGCCGATTAAATGCTACAGCGATTGCTTGGCCTCCCGCAGCGGGTGGTCACGAGGTGTGGGTGGTGCGGAATTTTACGGGCACGCGCATCCAGCGCCGCTTCAGCCACACCGACTACTCGTTCGGATCGGGTGACAACAACACCACCTTCCATGTCTACGTCTACAACTTCACGCCTCCGGTCGAGATCGTTGTCTCGTTCTCGCAGTACCTCAAGCTCAACCTCCTCGGCTTCTTTTACATCTTCCTGTTGTGAGTGGCTTGTTTTTGAATTCTTCCTCACCGTTTGATGGATGCAAAATTGTTCATGATGGATAATTATGCAAAATTCTAAAGCAAATCCATTTTATATTCATGAACTATTGAACAATCAAATTATTACGAGGTCTGCATTTAGGTCTGCACGAAAAATTGGCGGAATTTTTATGAAGTAGATTTCGAAATACAAGTAAATGGTTAAGGGTTAATCCTTAATGGTTGGACATAGAAACAGTACTGACGCGTACTGATGATATTTTCTACAGGTGCTTCCTGTGTCTGCTGGTGGTCGCCGCTGTGCTCTGGAAAATCAAGCAGAAATACGACATTTACACGCGTCGTCGGGTGAGTTGCATTCAGTAGCGGCGTTCGAAACTCGTCACGAGGCCTGCCTGGTGGTCGGGACTCTTGTGGTGTGGCCTGGGGGTTGGCACGATATGTGTCTTTTAATGAATTGTTATTCGTGCTATCCCTTTGTCTTGCTATAGTGAGTCACGAGAAATCAGCAAAATCAAATAAAACAAACATGAGTTGAAAGACTCGACTGAAAAGCCTGAAATGTGTCCTTGGGACCCGCTCGGTTGATAGAAATTTCAATGGAAATTTACTTCTTGCTCTTGTGCGCATTATCCTGTCGTGTTTTATAAAGTCACGATCTCGCTTTCAAGGGTCACATGCCCCATAACGCCTTGCTCATTGGCTGTGCCGTGGTTGAATACTCGAATCAAAAATAGTTAGATTTCATGTCATTTCTTGATTTATCCATGGTTGAATACTCGCATCAAAAACAGTTAGATTTCATGTCATTTCTTGATTTATCCGTGGTTGAATACTCGAATAAAAAATAGTTCGATTTCATGTCATTTCTTGATTTAATTTTTTTGGGGGCTCTGTAGGCTGTCCTAGAAATAAAACATGCGCGTGAAGCGGATAATCCTTTGTGAATTTCCTTTCAGAATGCATTGATGCATTGCCTGCATCTTCTCGAGGCCTGATTCTTGCGTGGGACCGTCGTTGCTTATTTTATAAAGTAATCGTTTCTTATTCTTGAATAACAATTGTATCAAGTTTTACCACACATGTGCTTCAATCGTGCTGCGAAACTTTGATGAGTGATTGGTATTATATTGCTTCTTTGTATTATTATACAGAAATGGGATATTCTCATTCCTAATGTATTTTTTCGCTAGATCAAATATTTAGCGAAACATGAAATTCTGTAATCTTGCTTGCAGTTGTACATGTTTAGGTGCCAGTAGTCCTTGGGGGTGATTTTTCGATGGTATTTCTTTCGTTGCGGCTCTCAGCGTGACGTTTGTGGCACTCTTGCGTACCCCTGCCTTAGAACCTCGTGTCATGTTGATGAGTTCTTGCGTTGTGTGTGGTGACATTCTAATGTGTGGTGACATTCTAATGTGTGGTGACATTCTAATGTGTGGTGACATTCTAATGTGTGGCGACATTCTAATGTGTGGTGACATTCTAATGAAGTGCAGTAGAGCGCCCTGATTCACGAATAAGAAATACTAGTTGCAAGCCAATCAGAACTCCAGTACGATTTAAGACCTTTGTGAATTTGTGATGCAGTCCTAAATTCACGGATTATTATCTATGATCTCAACAAAATTCCGTAAATTAGAACTGTGGTGAATTATAGCCCTGTACTATGTCCCGCCCCCTGCAGAGGCTGATGGTGGAGATGGAGGCGATGGCTGCCCGTCCCTTCAAGCCTGTGCTGCTGGAGCTGCACCAGCCCCTGGGGGTGGAGGAGGAGGCGGAGGAGGAGCACCTCCAGCTGCACCACCTCCGTCATGCCAACGGAGGAGCCGTCACTGGAAGCGACAAGGTCACTTTTTATTATTTCTCCCATTTTGCCACTGCAGCCACCATCATCAGTGAGGCTGACGTGACTTTTTGCCCCTGTCCTTGTGGTCGCACTGGCGAGCGAGGCTTAAATGTGCCAGCACTCTTCTAATTGAGACGTTTCTAGTTGGAACGTTTCTAATTGGGACGTTTCTAGTTGGAACGACGAGGCTTAAAGCACTCTTCTAATTGGGACGTTTCTAGTTGGAGCGTTTCTAATTGGGACGTTTCTAATTGGGTCGTTTCTAATTGGGTCGTTTCTAATTGGGACGTTTTTAATTGGAACCACGTCTATTTGGAATGCAAATTTGAGGTACTATGGATTCTTATTGAAAATTCGTTAAATAAAATTCCAAAAAAGAAATAAAATTTAGTAGACTGTTGAAGAACATTCATGACACCAAACGGTGGACTCGTTTGCTTTTAATTGGAACTTCTTAGCTGGACTCCCCTAACTCGTTCTAATTTGAACCGTTTCATAAACAAGTGCATGTTTTATTATTTAAAGAGGCAAGATATATCTGAAGAAACTAATGTAAACTTCTAAAAATGAGCTTGGAGGTAAAATTGTATCCTGCTCTGTGAGTAGCACTACAAAAAATTATCTTTCTCAGATCCTTATTCCCGTGTTCTGCCGTGTAATTGCATGGTTATCGCCTGTTACTTAGTATACGTAACTTCGAATTCGTTCCTTCCATCGCCATTTGCTGGATATTCGCGCGTGTCGGCAACAGTCTGCGGCACATTAGGAGGAGGGTTTGTATGCCATCACGTGCTCAGCAACGCTTCTTCTAGGCAACCTTATTCTTTATTATATAATGAGGCTACAAACCTTTTATTTCTACTTACACTGGTTGGGCGTGCTGGCATTTGGCAGGAAAGGTCTATCGCTCCATAAAACAGCTTCGTCTCTTTGCCGATATACTCGAAGTTCGAGTTTCGCTCCTTGTCCAGTGTTCACACGAGTACCATTCGTTCGTAGCGACCGAGTAAGTGGTACAACTTACAAGGCCTCTTCGTTCTTGGCTCGGAGGATTTCGATCATCAGTGAAATGTAAATCCTTGTTTCAACAAGTCATTTTTTTACCTCTCCAATACCAGGTGATCTTTATTTCATTCTCGACTCCTTCTTTTTATATATCACAGCTTGGGAAGAGTTCACCTCCTAATTACTCCACCCTAAATACGTTTAGACTCCTCCTCACTCGCTCTATATATGTACTTAAATTTCATATTTATTGAAGCACTGACTTGGATCGAAGTCCTACTCTACCCAGCGGGCTGTTGACTGTGTCTGCACCTCACAACTGCGCGTAGGGCGTCCCAAAAAATGTTATCACACGGGAATTGATCATGAACTATTTATTAAATATGCTAAAACCAAGTGTTAAATATGTTAATGTTGTTCTTTATAAACATCAAAAAATTATACAATTAATAAACACTTTGTGAATGATTGCAAAAACGATAGTACTTTTTTGCGACGCCATGTAGTTGAAGGAGTAATGCTCTACGTGAGCTAAACTGGAGATCTTCCTCTTCAGACCCGGAGTAGCGCGGCCACCTCGCCAGTGTGTGCCCCCACCTCAGCTGCAGCAGCGGCGGCAGTGGCCAGCCCTATAGCGCTCGAGATGTGCTCTGACAACAAGGCTGCCGTGCTGTCCCTGCTCGTGCAGCTGCCCACAGGGGGGACCCGTTACCTCCCGCGCCTCCATCCTGGTACGTTCTGAGTGCTCTTGTGGTGTCATCAATTGTGGCTCAGTGTGGGCTGGCTGGGTTACGTTCCGTTCACATATTAGGCAGGCTTAGCTTGGTTTCGGTTTTGAATGATTTGAGAAGAAAGTTTTTATCATCTCTATTAAAAGCACGTGACATGGGTACCGTATGTATTTGACTATTTGCGGTACTATTTTGAAGTAGTTAGCGAATTATAAAGACGATGCTGATGGCAAGAAGAAGCTGTCTGTGGTGGGGAGAGCTGGTATTGGCGAACGTACGTGGGTAACCCATCCTCCCGGTGCACAGGCGGACTTGCGATCGCCTCAACGCTGGTCAGCCTCGGCAGCCAGCGGTCTAACATGGCGGCGACAATGGGCAGCGGGAGCGCCAGCAACTCGGACCCTCTGTCGGTTGTGGGCGGAGGGGGCGCCAAAACGGTCATAGCTCACCAGAAGTCGAGCGCCCTGAGGCGGGGCAGTCGCAACGCGGCTGCATCGTCGTCTGCACAGACCGTGTCTCTCTCCTTGCAAGCTCGAGGCAAGCAGACGCGGCATGCTCCCGTTGCTGCTGCTGCTGCTGCTCCTGCTGCTCTACCAGAAGATGCCCCGGATGCTGTAAATAGTTTTCCTCGGACTAGTATTGATTCCTCTGCGCAGACTCTTCCTTTTCAAGCGCGAGTCAAACAAACTCGATACAACGTAACTGCCGGCAGTGCCCCCTCTGCTGAAGAAGATGCTGCTGCCATTAATATATCTCGTGCTAATAATTATGATAGTGTAGTGGTAGCCAATTCCTACGCTGACTCTGACGGTAGCGGCTGTGTTGATGGTACTGGCGACCAAGGTAGAAATAGCATTAGCGGTAACGTTTCCCTTGATAACAATAGCTTAAGTAGAAGAAACAAGAGCGTTAATGGTTTGGGCGGTGACGAGTCAGTGTTGACAATCGCAAACAGCAATGCTCTCAGCAACGGTGAAGTGGCCGGCTCTGCGACTGCAGAAGCAACAGCTCCGGCTGCCATCAGGCCCAAGTCTAGAAAAGGTAAAGAATTGCGACGCAGTTTCTGTGATCACAGAGACAAGAGTGGCAATCCCTCACCCTACGTCGACTCAGCCTCCACTGAAGCTTTGAAGGGTTCATCCTCCTCTTCTCCATCCTCACCACAAACTTCGTCTTCCCGTATGACTTCCCCAGCAGACGAGTGTCCTAAAGGGAATACAGTGGATAACCCCAGTTTTGTGTCAGAAGGAAAGGCGTGTAACAATGTCAACAACGCATCTCAGTCTTCCTCTACCTTCACCAGCGCGCCCGTTCGTCAGCAAAATTCATCTCACGCAAATCAAAACGGCGTAGCTCAGACTTCTGAAAGCGTGTCTGGGTACGTTCCATCTAAGGTTCAACCGTCTAATTCTCCCTCATTAGGTTCTTCGAAGCCCCACACTTCCCTCACCACGAGCGTGGACCTCTCCAATAGTCGAGTGTCTACACATCCGTCGTCTGTGTCGGTCAACAGCTCGCAGTTGGCTACCTGTATATAGACGCTGAAGGTATTTGTCCGTTTGATGTACTTGTGCGTGACCCTGGCTTATTGCAACGACACAATTGCGGCGCAAGAGAGCGGCGTGTTCTTGAGTCGTAACTTTGGGATCCTGCGATCAGTGCTTGAGTCTGGCCCACAAGCACATAACGTTTTACAAGCGTGGACATAGTGGATTAATAGACTTTTATTAACATGGGTTGTGCAACTCGAGGATAAAATTAATTAATCGTTAGTGATAAAGTCCTTATGTTCTGGAAATCGACTTATCAACCTGCATGCGAAACAAGAGTAGTCTCCGTTGGTTGTTGAATCTCAAATGAACTGGGTCACAAGTGTGTGCTGATGCCCGTAGAAATGTGATTGTTGGAGATTTCACTTCTGTCGCACGAGCGAACTGAAAATAGAGAGGAGTGTTCTCAATATTGGCATTTGCGACATTCTGTGGCTTACTAGCTGCCACTTTGATGTGAAGATATACCCCAGAAAGGCCTCGATGTGCATTAGTTCAACCCTATACTCATTTGTATGATTAATATCCCCCTCAACGTGTAGTATATACATTCACGAGTGGCATCTTCGTTGCTTCAGCTGTCGAAATCTCACACCATCTCTTCTGTTATTGCTTCCTGTGCGCGACTCTTCTGAATTGGCATATTACCTGATATGATCTTCTCTTTGATCTCTCAAGTATGTTAAATATTTAATCTATTCTTACGTTACAGTCGCTATGTTCTTTGTTTTTATTCTGTGAATGCACTCCAACCGAAAGAGTGGAAACTACGTTGACCCGTCCGTCTGTATTGTGAAGCTTGTAGTCCGGAAATTAGCGATCAAACAATCAATAATCTGATATTGTGTGGAGAAAGAAAGTATGTGTGAATTTATGATTTATTCACTGTGTCCGCTGATTTTTTCCTCTCTTCTTCGAAGTGGTATTCGCGTGAGCATCTCATGTCTAGGGTATTCGTTGTTCTTTATTTTCAGTGTTGTTTGTTGTTATGCGTGTGCAATTTATTGTCGACATCGTTTTCTCACCATTTTTTATGGAGAAAAAGTACTCTCTTGACCAAATTTGTAGCTCGCCAATGAGGAAATCATTTACATGTGTCCGTCTGGGTCATTCTAGGTGACTCAGGTCACGTTCTCTGAGGCTGTTCCGTTACCCTGCCAATGGCGTGTACTCCACACTTGCGAGACGTGCAAAGTTCTCTGGAGCTAAGCGTGCATTTTTAATCCTTTTATTCGCCTCTATCGTAAGTAGACTTGATGTGCGGGCGTCGTTTGATTAGTTGGTCTATTAATTAACTTTCTCTTGTTTCTTCATCTCCTTGAAGAAGTGAACATAGCTTTATTAGTTTTATTTTATTTCTTTTGTGTATTGGTAATGAGAGACAGTAACTCGCGATGGAGTCATCACCTTAGTTCGTGTGAGATCAAGTGTATAGTCTCTCACTACAGTGTCAGGGTAGAAACGATGCATTATAGAAAGCATGAACAACATTTTCTACGAGTAACCATTTCATCATCCAAGTAACATTAGCGTTTTCGACAAATAATATTCTACACATTCTCTTCTTGAAGTATTTATTTAAAGGCCGTTTACACTTGACGGAAGCACTATGCATTTGTATATAGCTCTTATTAAAGCAAGGTTTTGAACGGTTGATTCTTAGGCACTGTTTAGCCGCATTAATGTCAATGGAAGCAACAGGGGTTTGTACGAATCAAACTCTCGAGCCATTTGGGCGCCGTCATGGACAGCCGTAGCCGTGTTCGCTGTTACCCCTGTAAGATGTGCGCACTTTTTGCTAATTTTCTTGATCAGATTTGGAAGGCTGAAATCTTGCCTTGCTCCGTTCCTTCTTGTGCTAGCTGTAAATAACGTTACCAGGCGATATCATGAAGGCATGATTATGCCAACAGCTGACAGGCTTCATTTCACTCGAACTGGTTTTACTCTTTCTTTCTTGAAGCAGACCAGCCCACTGGATGCTGAAGGCGTTACGGTGCGTGTCTGCACAGCGTTGCAGTGTGATGTATAGTGTGGAGCTCGTGAGCTGAGGGAGTCGCATTTAGGCCACTCTAGTGCACCTTCGAGCGTATTTATTGCTGTACATAGTAGCCTCCAGCGGTGTAAGTTGGACCTGTTGTCGCTAAGTAAGCTCAAACGCCTGCGCACCGTAGCTTGCGCTTCTACGTGTTCACTTCCAGCAATCTCAAATATTACTTCTAATATATTATGAAATTATCCCTAGAATGTCTTCTAGAATTAGCGAGTAGCTTGAATGTTTCATTTCAGCCCCCCTTCATGCGATGTTTGAAATCTATATTTAGTTCTGGAATTTAGTTAACATTAAAGAAAGATACCTTAACCTCAGATTTATTCGAATGAAGGACCCATTCATTCGAAGTTTGGTGTAGTATGTGCGAACACTATACTACTTTGCATTTTGTTGTTTTATGATTTCTTCGGCATTATAACCGTTCTTAGTTGGCTTCAATGATTTTGCTTCTAAAGAATGAGAGCATATTGTTAGTGCTAGATTCGTTTCCCTAATGAACATTCGCGGCGACGAATTCAGTGTATCTATCGATTGTAGTTAGAATGTAATGGTCCACTTTGATGTATGGTTGAACGTCTTATTTTTATACGCTAAATTTGTCCCGAACGGAACCGGAGTTACCTTGTCTACCAATGCCCTTGCTTTTTGCGGGCACGGATAACGATCCTACCACGAAACGGATCCTGCAGATGGGAGTTTCAAATTGGAACTAACGGAGATGATACGCGTTTCGTGGGCAGCGATGCTCGCAACAATGTTTCTGATGTGCACAAATGCTGGTGCCGCACCGTCCTCCTAGCATCTCGTGTGTTTCTGTCTTACGTAATTCGTGTCTTGTAGGCATTTCTTTATTTTACTACTCGTCAGAGTACTAAGTATCGCCAGTCCAGCTTTATTTTTGTTTGGCCGCGGGTCTGTTCCATTTCTTGTTGCTGGAATTTTGACGACAGCCCATCGAGCTCCGGCCAAAGCACGTTTCTGTGTTTTTACTTTTATACATACTTAAGGAATTTTATGTTATGATGAAAAATCAGCGGTGTTCTTGATGAAAAAAATTGCGTTGTTAGTTTTAGGTGCCGTGCATGCATGGCTGGTGTGATGGTATGAACGAGAACAAGCGAGGTCAGTAAACGGTGTGCCAGCCATCGCATCACTCTAATTTCCTCCATGACTGGAAGTGTCTGTCCTCCAGTGCCGTGCGTCTTGCAGAATGTGTTGCGTGATCAGTGCGTCTCCTCTCGTGTCGTAAACTGCTCTTACTGCTTTTCAGGAGCATAAGAAATCATGTCTTTGAAGTCTCTTCCAATTACTCGATATAGAACTGTACTGAATTAATGATTACGAAGGGTCTGCCCCCCCTTTATTGGCTCAGCGCTCAATACGAAATGAAATCTTCTCTGGGAATATAGTACTTTAGCGTGAAGTGTTGAGAAATCAATTAAGAGCTCCCACTTAGAAACGCTGCAGGAATGGCGGATGAGACGCCGCTCGGGCCAAGTGGACACCAGCGGCCTCCTTGCAACTGTTGGCTCCAGCGCGACTAGAACACATCTAGACTTCACCTTATTTCATTTGCGCGCACGGTAACTCGGTCTAGGAGCAGCGCACTTTACAGTAGGTCAGCGTAGGTAATAGTAAGGCAAAGTTTCCTGGCACGTCGGCCTTCCATAGTTATTAGTTCCTAAGAGGATATCTATTAGGGAATAAACACAAATTACTTAGGAAAGTTTAGTGCTCGAATTTTCCTGTCTGCGATGATTTCTATGAAAGGAAGTTTAAGGAACTCTTTATTATGTATTCGTACCATCATTCCGTTCATGATTATTTTGCGTTGAGTTTGATTGCTGTAACTGTTGCATTTGTGATAAGTAACATTCTCTACTAAGTTGTCTTGGTCGCCCCCCTGTAAACTTTATATGTTGAAATACCTTTTTTCGAGCGAGCTTGTATTTGAAATACAACCGAGATGTATTTCAAACTTGCCCTCTCCGTTGAGGCAAAGCGCTCGTAGTTAGATTTTGCCTGCTCCAGCTCTGCCGAACCTTCCACGGCCAATTCAGTTGCCCGTGTCTTTGAATTTTGTGGGCATTTCTTCGTCTCATTCATTTGGTAGTAATAAACCTCGGGATGGTCTGCCTTCTTGGGCATTTCTCAATTCTGAGAGGTGCCCGAGCGACCAGCCGCTAAGTCAGCAACCTCGTGAGAGCGTTGGTCTACCTTATACGTAATCTCTCTTTTTTCCCTCATTATGATAATCGACGTGTTCTTACAATGACTTTCACTGCGTGTATTTACATGACTGTGCTTATCTTTTACATGAAATGGGGAACCGTGTGAGTACATGCATCTAAAGGTCGCCCTCGACCTAGTGCATTTTATGTTTGTTTTGCAAAAGATGCCAAGAAAAGATCCTGTGTGAAATTAACCAGCCTATTCTCAGATTGAATCATCTTGGCCGCTAGCTTCTACGTTACCTCGGCTGTTATCCCTATTTTCTTTGTTAGTGAATAAGCTTCGATCTCGACAATAGTGTTTTCATGTAAATTAATGCTTAAGTATGGAAAAAATTAATCTATCAGAGGCTTCAAGTTACTGATAAATTGCCTCTCCACATAAGAATAATCATTTTATAGCCTTTTGGAGATCCCTAGCGGAGGAATCTGGTATCCAAGTCGCTCTCAAATCCGATTCCGGGATGTGTTGCTTTTTTGGCCTGGATTAAGTTTAATCGGACTCGAAATAGTTTTTCAAAAGTATTTGATTTGAAAATATTTCAGTCTTCTCTCCTGCGTCTCATGAGCTCAGACAGTGTTTTCTCATGATCCTCTACGTCGAAGTGACTATCAACTGATCTTAGTTGAGATTCAGTGTCTATACTTGAAAACATTACGACAATACGTTTTTATATTAAAACGACATGCGTCTCTAGTTGTAAAGATGTTAATTTATTTGTCAAGGTTTCTGAGTATTCACAATGCTACAAACGTTGCAAGTACGCTAACTTGAACGTTTTTGGGTTTCTGAGGCAAGAGGAGCATTTTATAATATGTGTATTATTAACATATGCTTTCGATTTCTCATTCTAGAAAGGATAACTCGCATTTCATAACTCGTTTGAACGAATATGACCTGCACCACAGCAGCTCTTGCTCAGGACACTACATTTTTTGGCTTGATTCAAGTGGCATCGATCATCGTATTGTTTAGTTTATTTAGCGTAGTGCGGCACCTACCCGCTATTACAGCGCTTTGCTGATTGCATTGCTTCGTCTATGGCACCAATACCCGCCCCGAGTTGCTTTTCACGCATTCATTTTTTTTATATGATGCTGGGTCTTATCTTTGGTGGTCCAGTCCCGCACACGTGGCGTCGGAGCTCTTATTTGAGTCTGGTATTGGTGACGGAGGCCTGGATCCGTTGTGCTCCTGCTGTAGCGACGCTCGAGACGAGCATCGTGTTTTGAAGAGAAAGCTAGGCCAGGGAGCTCGGGATCCTTCTTCTCCAGAGCATAACAATATCCGCTAATTCCTATTGTATTTTTGCTCCTTAGAGGAAAACAATCCTAAGGTTATAGAAACGCGATTTTTTGGACTCGCGTTACGTTTTTTCTCAATCTGAATGTACTGCGGTTGAATAAATTGCGTTTTCATAAAAAAATCAAATTGACGGTCCCAGAATTTTTCCTTGTACTTTAATTCAATGAATTTGTTCGTATTTCGTTCTCTACATAATGATTTGGATGCAGCCTTAACTGATCAAGCTTGTTTGCGCATTGTTAGCGGGTACGTCACTCTATGGGATGCGCTACTATTTCAAAGAAAAGTTCCTATGGCAGTCAAATCTGCCTCTGACTTGTCATAAACATGGATACTGACTGTATATTTATGGTGAATTAAAGGATCCTACCTCAGCGAGCGCATTATGCGCTCATGTGACACTCATACTCAATTCGTGTGCAATTTTCTGAAGCAGGTAAGCATGAGGTGAACATTCGCACGTTTCGGCTGTAAGTGCATGCTTGAACAACCTTGGATGTGTTGTTCATTTAGGCCTTTTGTTTCCCTCAAAGCCGTGCCTCTCGAGCTTCCTGCCCGATTTCAAAAACCATCTTCTGCTGACGGACGAAAGGGAGGAATTTTAAATGTTGAAATGTTCATCTATTGATTCAAAGTCAGTACGTTACACGTCATTAGTCGTAATAAGCAGATGAAAGGAAAATGGCGCTAATAAAGGGATATAATGTACAAGTAAGAAGGTTTAACGAATTTGAAGTATTTCCTTGCGCACATGTGAGTTAATGTACGACAAACACAGTCACAGCTATCAGGCATGTAGTTGGATGTCCTGTACATCTGCTAGCTGTTGTATCCTTTATTTTGCGCAGCTACGTCTGCTGTTGCCTGTGGGTATAGGGGCTGGTGTTGTGCTGTTGCAGCATCAGCCGCACGCATCCCTTGATGCTGTGCTCCTGTGCAGCCATGTGATACTCTCTTCAGCGACGAATTGGTCAGAATCTAAGCTTCGTTTTTGAGCAGGTAATGCATTGTTTATCAATCCGTCGTCTCAGCAATTTTGGTTGTGCATCAAAAATCATTCTACGTGTTTTTTTAGATACGTTGAACATAATCACGTGCTGTCTGTAATGCTTTCTTAACACGCGTAGAATTAAATTATTCCGATGAACGATTAATAACGAAATAACGTTAATATAAGATGTACATTGTGTCCTGTAATCTGTCGTACGAGTCCGCCTTGTGGCACCCACCGCTGCTGCAGGAGGGCCTGCCGGAGCCAGCCCCTCGCCAGTCCAGGTGAGTTGGAGCGCCGTTCTATCGTTGCGTCGTTCTGTATTGGGCAGGTCGCACTTGGGTGCCTGTTTTGCGTGGCGTGGTTGCCGGCTTCTATGACCGAAAAAGCAATTTCGAAAGTTGGTTTATGTGTACTGCATTTCATACGCTTACTTCTAGCAAATTTGCGTTATAGCTGCTACTGTTCGTTCCGGAAAGTTACGCGTGTGCGACAAAACGAATGTTTGCTCTGTGGGCGTGGTCGCCGTCATTGTTCTCCTTGACGGTGAAATTGAAGCGTGTTCTCCAGGGGCAGGGAGGTGTTAACTTGATTCTTCTCTTTCAGATGAAGTAAGAGGCTCCAGAGCTTTTTCTCATCTGCATTATTTAAGATTGTGAAAGGACTCTGTGAGATTACCTGTTACTATTTTCGAAATTGAAGGTAAATTTAATGTATTATATTGATCCTGTTCGTCTCATTATTACTTTGTGTCTGTTTTTGTTGTGATAAGTTGTTTTAATTTATTAGGTGATCTTTGGTGCGGTAATACGCTTAGTGTGATCTGAATATGTTGCGAGGTTTTATTGTCTTTTCACTGTATAAATTCCGGCAGTTCGCGTGCCCTTGTGCCACTATAGAGAAAGATTACTTCTTTTCTATAATAAAATAATAAAGTCAAAAGTTGGCCGCTGTTTTCTTTACCTTGTCTTCACGGAACTTTCCAGTGAACGCAACAGGAAATGCCTACAGCGCTTGCTGCCACGTGCTGTGAATAAAGAACCGCATCTGTGACTTAAGAAGCAAATAGCGAGTTCCACACGAAGCAAGTAGGAAGATAGCGCGGCGTTAGCTAGAGCCATCTGTGCGGGGCACGACTGCACTCCATTTCCGTACATGAAGTTGGGCGCTAATGGGCACCTTCCTCCAGCGGTAGTGGGGAGGTAGCGCTCCTGTGGGGCACTTGGCGTTCGTGACGTCACGTGTCCGCTGTACGTGCGTCCTTGCCATTCTTGGTTACGCGTTTTTTCCCCACATATTCTTGCGGAGGCGGCACACATTATTCTGATATTCTCTCACTTGAGTGCCATTGCCCCTTTCCCTGTGTCTTTCTTTTCTCGGTGCGAGAACTTCCGAGGTCTGAACGGCTCTTCCACCCTGCCTCACACAGTATTGAACTCCAAATCTTCTGTACCTTTGCACACCCTCAACTGAGCTGTGCTGCCAGGACTCCGTGGCCCTGTGGGTTCTATCTCCAACGTAAGACTTTAGAATTTTCGAGGAGTCACGGAGCGCTTTTTTTGGGAAAGGAAGCCTAAAGCCCGCAATCCCGATTGTCCTCACGCGTCCTCTCAGTAATTATACAGCACTTGAAAATCAACCTGTTATACTGTATGTAAACTCCATTGAAATTAAGTTTATTTTTCTTCCCGGAAAACTATCCACCCGGTGACCGGAAGCTTTTGGTGATGGCGCGCGCCTCAGGGGGATGTTGGTTACCCCAACGTCTGAGGGACTCTGCGCTCCCTAGGATCCCTAGCAGTGTCATTTGACGGCCGTGTGCTTATTGTTGCACAAGCGTGTGCAATGTGTGTGCAACTAGATGTGTGGTTGTTTTATTCATGATTACGGTCGGACGGGGTTTCTCACTGAAAATTACTCAGTGGACAAAGGATAAGCAATAGGGTTCGATTAGTTGAGTTTGTCTCTCGTATGCTATGGAGACACTGTTAGGTTATCTCAGGTAAATGCCTCATGGGGCATAGGATAGGCCATAGGGAACACGGTTAGGTTAGTTTGGTTTGTCTATCTTATGCTATGGGGACTAGCGTCTCCTGGGGACACTGTTATGTTACATCAGCTTTAGCTAGGCCTTTGGGACTTCTATCGATCGTGCCTTCGTTGCTTCTTTTCATTTTCATGCCTTCTTCACCGATGATACTTTCACTCTTCGTCCGCTTCCTTCTTAACATTGTTTCTAAACGCAGGGGATCTTGTGTGGGAACACATCTTGTAAATAGATTTTCCGTTCTCTATAGTCAGTACTAAATAGTCCCTTCTCTTCGCTCTCTTCAATCTGGCATTCCATCTGGTTAGAGAGCTTTAAACTTATTATAATGATAGTAATAATAATAATAATAATTCTCGCTCAACCAACTGGAATAAATCTTGGTTTCAGTGTCAGGCATTCTGGTTGTATCTGTAGATTGAGTTCACTGCAAATCAAGCTTTCGCAAGAGGTCAAAATAAGATGATGAGTTTTTGTGTTCGGTTTGGCGGAGGTATCGTAACTCGGGTCGACGGACCGGCGACCGCACTCCTGCGTCGAGCGCTGGGGTATTCTGCCGCCAGTGGGAGCCTCTTCTGGTGCCCGTCATCATTGTCTTTGGGTCACCGTAAGACCGCTGGCTGGAAGATTTCCTCGTAAGTAATTGATAAAAACAACGATTTGTTAGCTTGGTCATTAAAAAAATCGGAGCCTCACGTTTACATTATTGTGTGCTTGTCATGTTTGGGCTTTTGACGATATGTTGAGGATCACTGGCAGCTTTTTAAATACTCGACAACATCCCCTTTCAGTGGGGCGAGTCAAGGAGATGGTTAAAGTAACGTACGGTTTTTATCACGTACGGTTTATGGTGGGGCTTAGAACTTGAGTGGAAATGAATAACATAGAGTGAAGTCTGAAGCTCTTTTGTAATATAGAGTTGTTGATTAGTTTTCCTCTTTTTCACCATATGGTGAACATATTTGTTATCAGTGATATGGTTCTATAATTATTGTGATGTAATGGTTGCTACTGTTCCTAATGCTATTCATGACTAAATAAGTAATATCAATACATTAAACTATTAAATGAAGATCTCACACATTTTTTATATTCCACATAGTTAGGTGAAATATACAAAAAAAATTCTCGTGGAACTATCACGAATTTCAATTAATTGAAATTATACCTTAGTTTCAAAATTATGTTAACTGCACTTGCTTGGGTGCTCCGTAAAAACTAGTATGACTTACCCGAGATTGCGGCGCTCACATTGATCTCTTCACGCAATCATGACATAAACCCATTACCCTCGGATGGACTCAACTTAGTCCTATCCTTGGGGCGGATCTAATTAACTGTTCTCATTAGTTATTTACTTTCGCAGTACACAAAACGAACCTTTTTTGTTCAGCGGTAGCGTGTTCGAATGAAAAGGTGGTCAAACTTTACAGGAGCTTTACACGCCACATCCGTTACCAGATGTTGAAATGTAAATTTAAGCTCGCCAAAGTAATGAGAAAGTTCAATTTTCGTGTGACTTTAGACACACCAGAGCGTAAAGGGTTAAGATGCAGTATCAGTCAGTCTTGATTGGGCGACGACTGATCGAGTAGCGGGTGCTGAGTGCCCTACTGCCACGAGTTGTAAGCGACATGTTCCCCTCGGTGACAGGCCGGCACCTGGTGGAGTGGACGCTGTCCAGGGGCGTGGTGTTCCCTTGATGCAGCCCGCTGTTTCCTCTCAGCTCGTCCGTAAGTTGCACACTGTCCTAACCCTCTACCGTCCAAATTACTTTGGCGGTGAGGCTGCATTCAGCTGGTGCAAAAATCTACCTTGTCCACTGAGGGGCGTAGCATGGGCGTTAGGGTTAGGTTTGTCTATCGTATGCTACGTGAACTGGCCTCCCCAGGGTGACGCTGTTAGGTTACCTCAGCTGTAGATAGGCATTCGGGACTTTTACCTTTCGTGCCCCCTTTGCTTTCAGTTTTCACTCCTTCTTCGCTGTCTTTTCTATGTCCACGTACTGCGGCCGCCCAACGATATCAGTTGATGCATGAGTGGTTTAAAATCGACCAGGTGCACATTTAGGCGCTTGTATAAACTCAATGCTGCGCAGGATTGCTGTCATTATTTGTGTTTCTGGAGGTCTTAATATTAGTAGTAAGTGACTAGCTTTTTAACCGTAGAGCTTATTAAATAGTGTAGAATGGTTCTCAGCATGTACTGCGAATACTGCACTACGCACATAAATTAGGTTGGCAGCTGACGCTCGCCGCAGTGCTGCTCAGATCACGGTCCTTCTAATCCAAGTGCAGTGCAGTAGTCACAGCGTTTGGAGAGTACCATTCTACATAGGTTTTATAATTCTTGAAATTATCGTTGGCGGGCCAATCATATGGAACTCCATGGAAATGGTATTTATCTCATTCATTTCCTTATTCTGAAAAATCGTATAGTTTGTATTTGAAGCTTTCACCTCTTACAGTTTTTGGCTTACAATAATGATACATGGCTCGTTCGACGCGTAATTTCAATGCAAACCAGTAGCATCTGTGACATTTTGGAATGATTGAGAACTTATTTAAGGAAATCTGAGAACAAAATTTGAAACGAAGAAATTTTTTACACAGTAGTAGTTTCTCCTAATTTTATCTTTTATTAACTATTTTTTGTACTAAAATGCATTTAATACAACGAACCACATCGTTGTTGTGTAAAGTTGAGGGAGATGAAAAGATTTAAAAATCATACAAAAATACGTGTTTTTGTATTTTTTTTCGGAAAGTCGCTAAAAAACCCCGGAAAACAAAATCTGATTTTTTCATCGCGTTACATAGGTGAGCCATATTTGAAAATTGTCCGTCCCGTAGGAGAGAAAGTCCCTCTGGCCGTACTGCTCCCTTAAACCAAGCGGGGTAAAAAGCATGGACGTCTCTTTCGTTTCGAACTGTTAACTTTTGATTTGGATAAATTAGTTGACATAATTTAATTTGCTTGTTTAAATATAGTTTTCAAAAGGATTCAAATATTCTGAAAATCAAAACGAAAATGTTGCGCCAATGACGATATTTGCGTTTGGCAAAATTAAAGATACGTATGTGTGCCCCTGCTGAAATGTTCGCCCGAGGTTCCTTCACACGACTCCCATACTCTTTTCTCGACCCTTCCCCGCAGACACGTCTGCGCAGTGGTGCATGGACGACCCCACAGCTGTGGCGGACAACAGGCATGTCGAGTTGACGGCGGGAGCAGCGCGGGAAAATTTGCTGGTCAGGGCTACCGTGACGCGAGTGTGGCAGGCCTCCAGCTCCGTCCTGTGCTTCCGCCTCAACGTGGACCATCCGGACTTCCAGTTCAAGGCTGGGCAGTGGTGAGTGGTCCCTGAGTGGTGGTTCCTGAGTGGTG